>JAOXYH010000037.1:594413-614372 GCA_028566455.1 Botula fusca | reverse complement strand
CACCATTTGAACACTAAATTATATGAAAAGGTATACAATTCTCAGATCTAAAATATATGAAAAGGGTGGGGGGTCCGTGGTGTCAGCTGCACCTCCCTACCCGTAAAATTATGAAGTGGCCCCCCCCGGGACATTACACATGTACTTTGCATTCGGAATGATTTTAAAATCGCGCTGATGTTTATACTCATCAAAATATTTTCGATCTTTCAAGCAACGTAGCAAATTGATTATATTTATAATTCCAGATTGAGGACGACTACAATTCCCTGGTGAAGAAAAATATACAGACTGAGAACGACTTCGACAATGCAAACACACAGTTGCAAGATGTCCAAGCCAAATACGAGAAATCAGAAAAACAAATTCAGGAGGTAGGTTTCCCGTTGTGATTTCTGTTATTGCCGTGTATAATTTTTAGGGGGGGCGGGGGCATGATCAACGTGTGGTGAATTCATTTCTATTTCAAGAAAAAAAAACCTATTTTTTCCTCACTTATTACATACCTAACGCTTATCATGCGCATGGCTTTATTTAACACCTGGTTTTCTTCATGTCTGTGTGTTATTAATATCGTTACTATCTCATACACGTGCATTGTGTATTGCTCCAGTAACAAATTACCGATTCATAATGTACTGTTATGTGACGTCATCAATACCTGATATGGAAATGCAGTGTGAGGAATGCAGTGCTAGTCAGAGGATAACTACGTATAGGCTGTGCTATCGATTAAACAGCACCCCATTTAAACTTCATTTGTTTACATTCTTATTCAAATTAAATCATGATTATCCGGTAGTTTTAGAAAAAAAATAAATGTCAATAACGTTCTGAAGTTTACTTTGACAAGTGCAAATTTGACTTTAGGATTATGTTATTGAGGAACAGAAGACATTGGATATATTAACTATGACTGATCAATCAGAAAGGGATATCACGGATCCTCTTGAACTATCCCAGGATTCTGTCCAGTCCTGTCAACTGTCTCAAGATTCGGTGCATTCCAACTTATCGCAGGATTTTACATCAGAACTGTTAGGGGACGGTGACAGTGTTAGTCCTGAAAAGAAAATTCTTAAGAAAAAGTCGGGGACTTCAAAAAAAGTTAAAAAGAAGAAAAAAATCGAAAATGTGGACGAAGAGATGGAAGAAGGTTCGGAAAAACCAAAAAAGAAAAAGAAAAAGGGAAAAATTTCTAAACGTCCGGAACCCGAAGGCGGCAATGCTCAACCAACTATAATTAATCCTATGAGTGAATTTGATCGGGTTATCTATAGTAATGAACCTTTGTTTTCGGATTTAGAAATATCGGACAATGAAAATTCGGAAATTCCGGAACGTCCAGTGAGAGCCCCAAGGCCTGGAGGGGCAATGATTCCATGTCTTCAGTTAGGAATGCATTCAAATACAATGATTAAATTTGCAATAATCGGAAGTGAAATCCAAAATTTACTACGGGTATCGTTAATTCGGGTATGATATGTTAATAAAAAGATGCATGAAACTGCATGAGTTGTTTTATGAGCTTTTAGACCAACTTTAATAACGCAAATCTAGCATGTATTTAAAATGTATCATTAAGGCCCAATTGGTTCCTTTGGATCTTGATGAAATCATAATGTTATTATTAAAATAGTCAGATATATCATCACCCAAAACTGAAAGATAGCATGATAATTATCTTGAAAGATGACGCTAAGCACGTGCGAGGTCACAATCTGACTTGAAAAAAAAACGTACTTAACACATATATGTCTGACACATGTCGGTAAATTCCATTTCAATTAATTTGCAATTCGTTCTGTTAGTTTTGCGAACATCTTTCAGTTTGAAAAATTTTACACTGATCTATGACCACCACACACACAAAAAATAATAATAACACACACGCACAAAATAATAAAAAAAATAATGCATTCAAAAATAAAGTTAGTTTACCTTACCATATTTGGAAATAACATAATCTGTCGTAAGGGGATAAGCAGTAAAATAAACAGCACAGGTGTATCATTGTGGTGTAAGGTCACATGGCCTATAGTGCGATACCTGAATGTGTATTGCTTTGCGTAAGAATACATTTATTTTAAAATATACTCCGTACTTGTCACATCGAGTTTGAACAATTTGATCAAAGTGCATCATACTATCAACATAATTTAATCAAATGGCACATATTTGAGAAAAAATCAACTGACAACTTAGACCTACTTTGGTTCGAAGCGTTAAAAATTATAGGAGAGTGATACGGTCTTCACTAGATTGGAGTTGGATACGTTTGACACAGGAACAAAGTTTTACAAATTTCAAAATGTCGACAAAAGGTGGTGGGGCTTTGAATGCCTTAAAAGACAAAATGCAAGCGTTAAGGGACGAAAATGAAAAGTTAAAAGATGAATGTGAAGAAAAAACAGCTCAACTGGAGTGTGCATTTCGGGCCAACGATGCTGTAGGTGTTGTCTCATTTCCGCTTTTTATTTTACAAGTTTGATTTATTTTAACGACAAGCAGATTGTAAGAAATCACTAATGGAATACTTATGAACATGTACATCAGTTTTTAATTGGATTTTACGTGCTAGTTTTGGAGAAAACATGCGAATTATTCATGACTGGACAAGCACCCGGTTTACCGAGGTGGTATGGCGGATAAGTAAGGGGAGATAAATCTCTTTTCATTAATTTGACCCCCCATATTGTGATACATTTCCCATACTTGTAGTAATTTTGTTGAAGAGGTACATTTTGATAACTGTCATTTGCAGGTTTGGTAAAGTTAGCAAAATGGAATTTGACAGTTAAAGTCCAAACAAGCTATAAATTAATTTAGTATACAGTGTAAAAACATAAATTTCTGAAATTGAGAACTGAATATTTACATTTCTTCTGGTCAGTTTTTTGTTACGAATTTTTAGAGATTTAAGCTGAAAGAATTTTACAAAGACTTCAATCCTATGAGCACCCTGGTCATTGAAAAAAAAGCTAAACCGAAAGTGGTTGCTTTTTATCAAAGAAATACATGTGTTTTAAGTCTATGGTCGCATACTAATACACAGTATAACATACATAAAATGCATTTGAAGTGCCATTACCCTTCTGATGCCCCATTGTACCAACCTTTCCCCATGTAACCTTATGTCCATATAATCACTAAGCACCTGTAGTTTGCTTTCATATCTTCTTGGGAAGTGATAACTTTGTTTACCTTGAGATATAACTACATAATGTCATTGCTATTATAACTTTCACTGTATAACAAATGACAGGATGGGGACAATGATAAACTAAATTTTGGGTATAATAATTGAAACTTTCTAAACTAAGGCTAAGAACTATTCCGGATGATTTGGAGACTATAATGTTACAGGACAGAATGTTCCTTTTGTTGCAAGTATATACACTTTCAAACCCTGTACACATACAGTCCAAAACTTAAAAATAAATTATAACATGTTCAATAAAATTATCTGTGATATTAAGCATTTTTATATGTACCTATTTCCAATATTGTCCATTATTCCCAATATGAATAATGTTATTGCTGTAGTAACTTCGTGTGAACTTAAAGCAGTTGTATGACAATGTGTAATTTTTTTAACAGTTTATAATAATTATGAATTTTTGCCACATTTTCCCAAAAAATGAGGTGTATCCAAAAGCAGGTACATTGTACATGGTTGTAGATGAGTCAGGTTATCACTATTTCTAAAGGTGTATTTTTCAAATTGCTCAATCATCAAAAGAAGGATTTAATTGTGGGTTCATATAAGAAGTTGTTTATGGGACAATCCTTACCATTTAAGGGAAACCACAGACATCTACACAATGCATGACTGGTTTGTTAAAATGTCCTATTATACTAGCACATACTTCCTGTGCACTAGAAAAAGTTGTAGTACTACAACTCTGCTCTTATTGCTGGCCACACCCATGTACATATTATATCAAGAGACATATATCTTCTTTTAGTATGAGACACTAAGTATAAGGACAGGATTTTAATAATTTAAGAGTTTTTAAATTGTTAAATTGTACAACTTGTAAAAGAGGACACAGTAAATGCCATTCATTCCTTTACCTATACAAGAACAGACACCTTGATAAGCAGTGATGCATGTAATATTGTGTTAACTATAAACAAGCAAAGTGGTCAGAGTCCTTCAACCAAGAAATTACATGTAACTTATGCCCCCCAAAACATTTTAAGATATGATCTTTGATGTCAAAAATTGTTTTGTTGGGGTTTATTAGTCCATGGTGCAAATAGACTTAATAAATCTGATTAAATAGACAAAAACCAAATTGACATCTTTCATGCTGTTGTTTATTAAGACCATCAAAATTGATTTGAAATTCAAATTACGGTATTGTTTTTTGACAGTTTTGTTGGGATTTCAGGTAATGTTTTGGTGAGAAAGATCCACTTTGGTTATCCACTATACTGGAAAAAATACCCTACCTCTTCAGATGTGTGTATCATATTTCGTTTAAAAGTTCATGTATTTTTTCACTACATTTTCTCTTACTAGTTTTAAAATGGGTATTGTTAGGTGTGAAATCAATGCAGCATCCACCCTGTGTGAAGTTGTATGACTCACTCTACTTGAAACAGGGCGTTTGTTTTCTTTCTGTAAAAATTAAACAGTAAAGTGTTCATTTGTTTAAATTAAGGGTAAGAGTGCAGTTATGTTGCATGACTGTAGCAAAACAGAAAACCCAGTCAGATATACTAAACCCTCCCAGAATTGATCTATTTTCCACTTGGCTAGCACTAATGTAATTTTCCTAGATTTTGTTGATAGTAAACTAAGCAAAGACCTAGATCAGGGATGTCTGTGTTAACCATGACAAGTTTACACAATTTAAATTGTAGGCTTATATTGATCTGCTTCCTACATAATATCAGATTGATAGCAGTTATAAACCCTCTATACACATTGTAAACTTGTTGTTGCAGTTTATAGGAGGTTCCAGATGGACATTAATTTGATTTATTCCTTGCTTTTAATCTCTGATCTCCATACAATTTTGTATTCCAAAACTTCTTGTAAAGTATTTCTGTGAAAAACTTGATTTAAACCATTGAAAGCTTTACATATTTATGATTCTGTTCAGTGATGAATGTAGTATTAAAAATGGTTTGTCATGTTTTTACCATTAGGGACAAGGTAAATGAATTTTTCTATTCTGTTACAAATTATTTTGACAAGTTAGAATTCATCTTGCTTGACACAAATTTTGAACCAATTATTTAGTATGAATGGTATGAATGTTACAGGATTTTTAGTTGGTTCCTACTCATATTATTCATTTTTTTTGTCTCACCTTAGCATGAACAAGAAATCCAAAGTTTAACAAGAAAAATCAGTCTGTTAGAAGAAGATATTATGAAGTCGGAAGAGAGATTCACAACAGCATCAGGAAAATTAGAGGAAGCCTCAAAAGCTGCAGATGAGAGTGAAAGGTATAAACCATCACTAATATATATAATACTTGTATACCATTTAGTGGTAATGGCTTATTAGATGAATTTCCAGATAGTGCATTTTCCCAGAAAATTTAGACTTCACAAAACAAAAAATTTCAACGTCACAATTGAATATGACTGGGGTCAACTGGCACAAAAGAACTGGAAATTCGTCTGTTCAGTCTCTTTGGCTAAGTAACTATCAATTCTTTTCAAGGGCATACAGAAAAGTTAGTTTAAAACAAACTATACAAACACCCTTAAAGTAAAATTCCTTAATTTGTGGTGGTAGATATGTAATGTTCATATGGATCTATGCCATTTGCCAAAGGTTAAGGGTTACAAGAACCTCACATATTCATAATTGTATGAATGACCTTCCATTTGTGTAATAATATCATTGGTGACCATGGAATTACATCATTCAAATCATAACAAAACACAATTTCTTTTTTGGCTTCATTATTGCTTTGGTATATGGTGTAGTATCTATCTTCTCTTTGCACTATGACAGCATATTATTAGAAATATACATTCTTGTATTCTGAAAAAAATGTGTTCTGCAGCAAGAGCATACAAGATGATGTTGAAATACACAATTTTCAGTAAATTTACTGCTAGGTGGTTTTAATGTGAAGAAGACTTCACAAGCAGTTGCAAAGTAAATTCCTCATTGATAAGAGGGAACTTTATGTATAAAGTTTGTAATTCATAACAAAAGTGAAATAACACTTGCAATTTTATCTTTTATGCTCTTGATACTCTACTATGACTAAAAAAATATACAATATTGTATATATATCATACTTGGTCAGTCAGCTGTATAAAGTATGTGTATGTAGGAACAGAGTATGATACATTTACCCATCAATTAATTAATAGTCGGTGAAGTTATACAGCTGTTTTATGACAATACATGTACGAAAATTATCAAGATATTTATCCTTTCGACCCAACAAAAAAAAAACATCAAAACTTTTGTCAGATATTGTAAGAAATCTGGGTATGTCATTTCATAAGTTGTGCTTTCAGACAAACAGCTTGTGTAACAGATCAGTACATGTTACATTCTTGTACATGTAGTATTGATTTCAAATAATGCTTATGAATAGAAAATAATACATCCTGTATATACTTTAGTGACAGATTATAATGAGGAAATTAATTCCCTCCACTATGCACACTTCCTCTTAACAGTTCGAGTACTAACAAAAAATACTTTACTATCAATGAAGATTGATTTGCACCGTACATACATGTATACTGTTTGAGAAATGTTGATTGGGGTTAATTTTGTTCTTTTCTTAATGGGGACTTCCATTAAACATATAAACAGTATTATTGATAAAAATGAAAATTGGATCAGACCAAAATCAAAATTTCTCTGGTATTTAGTAAACATGGGGCAGTATGTGCAAAACTGTATATTATATAGATTGTATGCTGCCTCTAATGCCATATATATATGGTCAAGGATATTTATAGTTTTGTTTATTTTACTTTTTGTTTGTATTGCACCATTGTTTATCAAGGATTATCAAATGTAAATATTTATTTGTTCACAATTTTTTGTATCTATTAATTTTGTTCAGTTTAAAGCTTCTGGAAAAGTCAATAAAGCCATTTGTGCTTGTTATAGATATAAAGAGAAATGGTTGAAGATTTTAATTTATTTTGACTGCATGTTTCCATATGTTTACTTTGTTTTAAATAAATAACTTCATGGCATTAGAGGCAGACGTCAGTTGGAATTTCGTACCACTACTGATGAAGAAAATATGGAAAGATTGGAGAGGGCTTTGCATGAACATAAACTGTGTGCCGAAGACAATGAGAAGAAGTACAATGAGGTAAACACACATGTGCATGCCATTTGATTTGTTTCTTTTTGTACAGAGGTCGGAGGGCACTGGAAAACAAAACATTTCTTGATGATGGTAGAATAGAACAGCTCGAAGCTGCCTTAAAACAAACAGAACTCATTGCAAATGAAGCGGAACGCAAGTATGATGAGGTAAAATCTGTTGCAAATGGGTGTGGCTGTATATGCTAATTAGCGAGACAGATATTAAACTCATTAGTTTTTTTGTATCTCTTGCAGGGTTTGAGCAATATAGTAAACTTTCAACTTTGTACCTCAATGCACAAGGTGACCTATTGTGCATCAGTATTTAAAATTGAAAGTTTACTAGAAATATGTACTAACTAATACTTCTTTTCTTTTAGATGGTAGTTTGCCTATAATAGTGGATGCTTTAATTCATGAAAATTATTTGGGATTTGAAGCCTTGAATTAGTTTCTATCCACAGTTCTTTGGTGGTGGGGCAAAAACAATCTAAATTCTCTTTAATTTTTTTGTCTAAAATCATATGTAAATCTTAACAGAGGACGAAAAGTACTAGAAAGCCGTAGTCTGGCAGACGATGAGAGAATTGATGCCCTTGAGGAACAACTAAAAGAGGCCAAATACATTGCAGAGGATGCAGACCGAAAATATGATGAGGTGATTGAACGTGCCAAAAACATTCAAATGGCATGCTGTCATCCTATTGCAAGAGAATGATAACTCATTGTTAGTTCAATGCCCCTTCTTAGTGTAGCTTAATATTAATTCATATACTGTATTCTGCACTCAGAAATAGGAAGGTCTTGGAAAACCTTAACAGTGGTAATGATGAAAGAATAGACCAACTTGAGAAACAATTGACTGAAGCAAAATGGATAGCTGAAGAGGCCGATAAAAAATATGAAGAGGTGAATTGCATGATCAGTTGGGGTGACCTTTCTTTAAAGAAATATGTCACAAATAGAAGTAGCAGTTTTGTTCTCAAATGTTTTTTTTATGTTCATTAACCAGTTTCAATAATGTTATTAGCTTTAGTGAAAAGTTTGTATGTACAAGTGTATATATACATTTTGTATTGCAAGGAAATATGTTCTGTTTCCTTATAATGATTGAAACTAGTAAAATTGAGAACAAAATTAGTAGGTCTTGCTTTCGACAAATTGAGTTTATTAATTTGTTCCATATAATAATCTTCCATTTAATAATGAGAAGTTGTAATCACTTAGAAAAATGTCTGCCATTTTATAACTTAAAAGTATGATCATTTAACCTTAATTTAATTTCAAAAAGCATTTACTATAAGAAAGCAAGATCAAATGTGACAAAAGATTTATTTTATTATGATTTTTTTTCAAATCCTGCATTCTGCCCGTTTGTTCCTTAATCCATTGTTTGGTATTTAATATTAGAAATTTTGAGTATTTTTGGTTTGTTTTGTTTCCAGTTTTATGCATTGAGAAGATTTGTTATTATTAACCATGACGAAAAGAAATTTGCAACAACTAATACTAAATCACATTAAATAAAAGATCCACAGCTTTGAATCCTCAAGATCTTCAAATTTTCAGCCTGTTTTAATATATTCAATAAGAGGATTGTTTCCCTTGCATATGAATTTGAGAGTTAAAGCTGAGTTATTTCCCTTGCAATTGAGTCCAGAATTCAGTTTCATTTCAGATGAACCTTGACCATGGAGCATGTGTCTGCTGATACCTCAATAATACAGATTAATGCACGAGTAAATTTAACCCTAAATCTGTTATCTTTTCCTAAATATGTACACTTTGCTGTTTTTCTTTGATTCTTTGGAAAAAATACATATATATCTATTCAACTGTTATGAAAAAACTGACTTGTATTTGCTATGCTTCTTTGTTTTATCAAATTTTATTCTTAGTTTGACAAAAGTTGCAGTTTTAAAATAGAGTACAGCAAAGGGTATAGAAATTTTGAAAAAGAATTTATAAAATTGAAATTTCCAGGAAGATTTGAATTTTAATGGAAGAAAAAAAGTCAACTTGCATACAGATGAAATATAACTATTTTGAAATATTGTGCCTGGAGATTTCACTTTTTTTTTGGACAGAACTGTTGATTTTCATGTAATTTTATCCATAGTCAGTATACTGCATATGAGAAAAGTGAAAAGAAAGCTTCAGCAAATGAAATTTGTCGAAAATTTGCTACTTATTGGATAAAAAAGGAGAAAAAAAATCAACAGTTCTTGAAAAGGATATGTTGTTAAAAAAGCAAATAAGTGTAAATGGATTTGAACGTTTTTAATTATTTCCTAAATGTATTTTCTCTTTTATATAAATTTTCAATGCATTTTTCTGTCTTTTTTACAAATAAAGGATTAAAGGATAAGTATCTTGTGAAAGAAAATTTAGTCATTTTATATAAATAATAAAGAAAAACGTACAGTAAACTTAGATATTGTGCTTATGAGTAAGGTTGTGTGATAGCAAGCATGAACAGAATAACAATGTCTTTGAAAATCCAAACGAAACCAGGTTTTGATTCTCGTTAAAGGGAAAAATACAAAGTTTTTCGTTGGAAAAAGCATTTGTATGGAATTTCCCATTTCAAAAAATTAAGAATTTTCCAGAGTGAACTGCATTGAAGGATGATAAGTCTTGACATTAGAATAAACATATCCCAGACATTTCAAACAATTTAAACCTGCTTAAGATGCAAGTGCTTGTCTCAATTTCAGGTTCATTTATATGATAAAATGACATCAATGTTTTTATCCTGGAGAAATTCTTGATTTTTGAGATTTCAGGCGGATTTACAAATACATTGTTGTTTTGAGCAATGAGTATTGACCACCCCAGTTTTGTTATTTTATGGCATGTCTAAGGGCAATTGGCATGAAGAAATTTTGGCATATAAGTAACACAAGCATGTTGTGTACATGAAAAAAAGAAAGAAAGAAACTGAAAATAACAGAATTTTGACATTGAAGAAGAAATGACTGTACTCTTTCATACAACAGGCTGCCCGTAAACTTGCTATCACTGAAGTGGACCTCGAGCGTGCAGAGGCACGGTTAGAAGCTGCTGAGGCGTGAGTATAAGGAATGCTTTGGAATGCCTTGTGTGTTACCATATATTTATATTAACATTTTCTAGGCTGCTCGCAAGTTGATAGTAGCTGAGACTGAATTAGAGCGAACGGAAGAAAAATATGAGCATATGAGAAGGTTGGTGATTGGTTATTAACAAACCAAGCTTAATAGAAAATTTGCACTAAAGCTTCCCATAATGTCTCACTGGTAACAAATGTATCACACAAAAAAGTGGATGTTAATGAGTGAAAAAGAAATGTCAACAAAGGATGTAAATGAGCATAAATTTTGTTAGAGTGATACATCAGAACTTGGAAGGAAAAAAAATACGGACATCCCTAAGGGAGATAACTGCACTTTGGATGAGGATGTGATAATTTTTTTGGTCCTGTTATGTTATGGCAATGTTGATGTCATCATATTTGGCATCGTCTGTAGACACATGGTGTGTGTGGTCCAGTTCCTGTTCTAGGTGACAGGGTCTTTATAATTTTAACGCTTGCCAAATACAAAAAAAAATATTGGGATTGATTTTGATCGTTTAAGCACCTATAGTTTCATTAAAAAAGGACAAAAATGGGTAAAAAGTTTCCTTTCTGACATGCTGCAGTCGTATTCTGCTGTGCTCCACATAGCCCTTCATTATCACCAGAGATACTAACTATACTGCACCATGAATGTTGCACTGTTTGATGTACGTTGATAAAAAGTTCACAAGTAAATAGACAAACACTACAATAATTTTCACTTTAGGTAGACGACAGTTAATGCAATTTGTTTACATCTTTATTTCAGTTACATTTAGAAATGAAATCATAAATTGAAAAAAAAATACCTTATGAAATATTTTACCTTGTGCATGTTGTGTTCGCATGATTTACACGTTGACTCTTTGGTTGAAATTAAACAACCCACACTTGAACTTTTTTCAGATCCTATTATTTTAGTTAGAAAGAATAAAACATATGGATAAGTCATTATTTAAAAAGAATATTTATGAAAACTGTTTACTTGGTAAATGGAAATGAAAAACTGATGAATACATACCAGTAAACCATAGAGTCAGAAGCATGTGGTCATGCCTGCATGGTGTGTTTGATCCCTTTGTATGCTTGTTGTGAATTTTTCAGACAAGTGAAAACACTTGAAGAAGAACTTCATATAGCTACTAACAACCTTAGAGGCTTAGAAATAAGCGAAGAAAAGGTAAGCATGCTAAGTGTTGTAATAACTGCTTTTGTTGGCTTATTTGAACCAGAAAGTCATGTGGTCAAATTTGTATGACACGATTTTGGTTTCTTTTCTAGCCAGAGTTCAAGTAAGCCACAATCTTGTTGAATTGAAATTTGCAGGATTCGCAAATAAGAGAGTATATATCATTTAAGAACAAATTTTATGCCAAAGCGAAAACTGCAGATTTCAGACATGTATGAATGCTTTTTAGCAGCCTTTACAGTTATAACGTGTAGACATTTATTACATGTTTTAGATTAAAGGCTGTTAAAGTGTGATTTTATGGCGAGGAAAGTTGTGTGATATTGTTATGTGTAACCAGTTGTTCAGTCATTGGTGCATATTGTTTCTTCATCTATTCATCTAAACATCATTTTGATTTCTTTTAAGGACACTGAGAAAGAATTGCATGCAGTTATTCATTCTCAGTGTTCATGTCAGTTTTTATTTCCTTTCTTATTTTTATACTGAATAAATATCAAAAACTGTCATAAATTAAAGATAGAATACCATGATATTTCACACAAAATTTCTCTCCAAACAGCCTGACCTAGCCAGACTTCCATCTACAACCTGTTTTACATTTGTTTCAGCACATGATTGGGTTTGCTGGTTTTTCTTTGTGGCATGTGATTTTTAGTTTGTAAAGCATGAGAGTTTAGTTGAAAGATTATACTTGAGTACTTTTTAGCGAACTTGATGGATTTTTCTGTCAAACTAGCTAAATATATTCATGAAAACAAAGACATGCCTGGTAAACCCTTTCTTATTTTACAGCAAAGTAATTGATCTAGAAGAGCAGTTGACAGTAGTTGGGGCAAATATCAAAACCCTTCAGGTTCAAAACGACCAGGTAAGAAACTGGCTGGGTCCGGCTGTACTTTAGTTTTTCTTTGCTTTTTCAGGAAGGTCCTTGAGCTCGAAGAGGAGTTAAAGGTCGTTGGCAACAATATGAAATCTCTTGAGATTTCTGAGAATGAGGTATATACCAACACCATAATCATATGGTGCATGGTGTTCGCAGCTTGCGGCGCATGACATGACCCAATTATTGTCCAGTTCCTAAATTACGAAATCGAAGGAAACTAATTGAGTCATCTTCATCCTGATATTAGTTTCCTATTTATCAGACCAATCAGAAGTTTTTAATTTCTTCCTCAGAAATAATACAAAATTGCCCATACTTTATTTTGGCAATCCTGTCCTGTTGTGATCATTGAACTTTATATGCTCATTAGAGATTAACTGAGATTAACTGATATATTTTCATTATTATATTAAACCTGTCCTTGAAATGAGAATTTACAGATATCTAATTAACACAAAGCTTTGGCCTGTCTACAACAAAGCTTCCAAAGTTCTAAAATTCTTGAAATTATGTTTTTATTGTAAGGTGCGCAGGTTAAAAGTAAGAAAGTCAGGAGCTCGTGATAGCAGAGAAAATGTTGGATTTTCTGTCCATGAAATGTGATAAAGGAAAGCAGGACACAATACTCTTAAAGCATAATTTCAGGAATATGCAATTATTTTAATGTCATAACAAAAAATAATGTTGAATTAGAAGTAGAATTATTTTTTATTTTTGGCAGCATGTTAATCCTTGCAGCTACAATTTGATGTTGTAGGCATGCTTTCCCCCTGAATTTCAAAAAAAAGAGGAAGAAAATTCCAAATATATTTCGGAGAAAGAGCTAATTAGAATAGCACAGTAAGCTTAAGGTTCCTGCTAATTTTGCTTACATTTATGTATTGTGTCAGCATATTTTATTTTCTTGACACTGTATATTTTTTAAACACTTAGTATATCTTAATCAGATCATTTCATCAAGCTGGTCATCAACCAGCAATCAGATTTACATGTAGTACCAAATACTTCTTTTGTTCGAAATTTTGACAAAACGTTTAAATTAGCTTATTTCCAATGGGAATTTTAATACTGTGAACAAAATCATGATCACTGTGTGCCTTCAGAACACATGGCAAAATGAATGCTTGAGGAATTCATAATAGAAAAAGTATCTTGGCGAATAATAAGAAAATGGGGTAGAATACAAAAAAGGATGAAAATAGAAAGTGATTTTTAGAAAGAATTTGGTACTATATGTTACTACAGGGTTGTTTCATACATATTTGTGAATGTTGTCCCTTGTAGGGATCATACTACACCATGCTTGTACAGGAAGGAACCCTATTAGGGTCTGTATAGTCACTAATATTCATGCAATAACCCTGTAATGTGTTTAACTATATAAGCTATGTGTGTATTTTCTCTCTAGGTTCAGAAAAAACTGAAAGACTAATGTTAGAGTGATTCAGACTTTTCCTTCACAAATTACAACTACCATTTCTAACAGATAACATGGAAAGATTGCTAAAAACGTTTTTTAGGATATGTATAAAAACCAAAAGATTCAAAACTTGAAACTTCTTTCCATGTCACTGAGAAAGCGGTAATTGATGACTGTACATTGATGTGGTATTGACTGTTTGGATTGTTTTTTAATTTCAGGCCTCACAGAGGGAGGACAGCTATGAAGAAACAATTAGAGATCTTACCAACAGACTAAAGGATGTAAGTGTTATACCAGGAACATGATCTCTTCCTTGATCTTATGATTGTGTTATACATATATCTGAATGTTTATTGACAAGTTTCCTATTCAGGCAATGAAACGAAGTGCATCATACACATACTTTAATGGTATGTGGAGCTGAAAACCAGAAATGTTATGGTACAACTTCTACATGTTTCAGGGATCAAGGGAGATAATTCTGTTGAACTTTATTTTTTTGCTCTTAATACTTGCAAAGCTCTGCTTTCTATTGTGTTGTGTTGCTTGTTCCCTTAATAAATCTTAAAAAGTGAAAAGCAAACAAAAGAATTTGTTAAAAGACATATCACCGGTTGTTTAAATTGAAGATTTAAGTTAGTAATTGATATATTCATTTTAAAAGGCTGAGAACCGTGCCACAGAGGCTGAAAGAACTGTATCCAAGTTGCAAAAAGAAGTTGATCGATTGGAAGGTAGGGTGCATGGTGACCATGACTCCTGAGTGTTGTTGCACCCGTGATCTTGTGTTTCTGTTTCAGCTAGTACAGGAAGCTACTGTTCAGACTTGATTGGGCTCATTTGTATTTTTTTCTGATTAACAAAAATGTCAAGCTTATGCTTGAAAGTAGTGTTAGCAGTCGAAGTGAAATGAAATGTATTCATTTAAAAATTCAGTTAATTAAATTGTCAGATAAATTACAAAAAGCCCCAAACAAGTCTGATGTTAGTTTTGGACCGGCAGATTGTAATGATCTTTGTTAATGGTCATGATAATTTTACAGTTGGCTTGGATATGTAACCAACTGTGTAGCTCAGTAAAGTGTTTAGACTGTTTAGTTATTGTGACCATTTGTTTATAATGTTTATTAGAAGAACTCAGCAAAGTTGTGTTTGTACGTAAATTGTAACAGTAACTATTAAACAGTTGTATAAATTGATAATTTGCTGAATTCTTCAAAAAAGATGACAAAACCTGTTTGATGCTAGAAAACCAAACAAAGTCCAGTTCTACTAATAGCATGAATTTTGTTGACATTGTGTGATTTGTCCATAGGCTGAATATAGGGCTGAGACTAGTGACCGTACTGTACAAACACTGCAAAGAGAGGTTGATAAAATCCAAGGTAGGTTGGGATAGACAGCTACATAATATTGTGTTGCTTCCCTTTGGGTGAAATTAAAAAAAAACGAAAACAAAATGGTACAAAAAATCTAATTCTGTCGGACAATCTCACAGAAGAGTTACAGACTAGTCAATAAGTGTATACTCAGAATGCCTTTAGATAGAATGTGATATACAGCATCACATTATAGTTTTGTTGTGTGATTTTAACATTGACAATGCAAATTGATCTACTAATACCAGAAGAATGTCATAGTAACAAGGACAGGCTCAAGTTTTTATAAGTAGTCCGTAAACCAAAACAAGTTGTAACGAAATCATATAAGGCATACTCAAGAACCTTTTCAAATTACTGAATCTCGCCCAACTTCTAATAAGACAGTAGGTCTATTAAAAGGTTCATGTCATTCACAAGTCAAAATTGATGTGGTTGGGGGTCCTATTTTATAGAGTGGTCTAACGGGTTCTTACTATATAGATCACTGGTCACCTCAGTGGTTTGGCTTCATGTTCCAATTTATTGTGCCTATATCGGTGGTTCTCCTTTGCTAGTTCTACAAAAATTGACTATTGAGTTTCATTACACTTACAAAAAAAGAAAGCAAAAACGTTTTGCATGCAATTTCTTTTTGTTGATCTGTCATGAAGTGATAATTCTTGACATCTGAACACAAAAAGAAATTGCATTAACATCCTGTTAGGCATGTTTGCATGTTGTTATTTGCATGTGTGTGTGTTTACAGAGGACTTAGAATGCGAACACAGACAAAGAATGGATCTGCAAGAAGAAATGGATGCAACATTAGCCGACTTAAACAATTTGTAGAGATGCATGCTTTTTTTTGGATGATCTACACAGTTGTACAGGTTTGGAATGCTTAATTTCCCCCCTGCATACACTCACATCTTAAAGAGTACAAAGTAGTTATCTGTGTGGGATTTTGCCTGCATATTACTGGTAGCAGCAAATAACAGAATAAAAGATTGAGATAGCGATTTTTCTAGGATACAAACTCCTACGGATTTTACAGAGAAATATTTCCCCTTAAAGGTTAATGCTCAGTAGTTTGCAGTTACATGGAAATTTACTGGAATGTAATCCCTGTAATGAAATGTACTGTTTTCTATAGTTAGGAATGAAATAAAAAATGCACAATATTGACAGATAAACAGACAAAAATTGTTCAGTTCAGACATATTTATGTAAAGAAAAAGTGTTATTTTTCATCATTACTTGACATTATACTAATATGACACATTTGTTTCTTTACAGATGAATTGCTTACAGAGAAGGAGAGATACAAAGCTATCAGCGATGAATTGGATGCCACCTTCGCTGAACTGGCTGGATACTAAAACTCATATTCCCCTCACCAAAGTCGTATTTATCATGGGCTTCTTTACAGGCCGGATCATGTTCAGTGTTTCTTGGACAAACAATGCATTTCTTAAATCGTGTATTAATGTGTACAGTAAATGTTCTGACCGATTTTGTAAAGAAGAATGGTATAATACAACGCTTGAAGTACATGTTCATTTTTGAATTATTTATGTAAAGAAAAAAATCTGTTATTAATATATTTTGAAATCTAGTCACAAGTCTTCAAGGTTACTACAGACTTTTGATATTGAGCATTTTCGTATTTTATATTATTTTGCTATATTACTGTGTATATCAGGATGTATGAATCTGATGTTGGACCGCCAGACTTTTTCGCTACTTTGTTGAGGGAGTTGTGGGAAATACATAATACCTTGTAACAGCTGGATTGGTCTCTCCTTCCAAGGATCGTAGTAATCTTGAAGACTTTTGACTCTGTTAAAAAGTACACACAAAGGGGTAACTAATAAATTTAGATAACATAAACATGGTGGGTTATTAGACAAGCAGAATGGTATTTGAAAATCTGCAGAACATATGACCTGCAGTAAAAACAAATTGACCAAGCTGGGCTTTTAGACCACCATTGTGTTAATGATAGGCAATATCCAGTTCCAGCCTCTTAATGTCTCTCCCCCTTTTCTGACTTGAAGGAGACACCACAGTTGTATATGTATGAGCTGATTTTGCATGTTTTTGTATAGGATGATCTGTGACAAATATAGCAGGCCTATGGTTTACAAAATGCACCACTTCTTAGACAAATGATAGTATTTCTATAAAATGAAACAAATTCTTATAATTGTATTGTACCAAATTTTTATTCTTTATTATAAATATTCTTATATTTGACACATTTTTTTGTCATTGACAACAATTTTAGCAAGAGTTAGTAACTTGATTTAATGTGTTACGAGAGCTGTACTAATGATCACAATGTGGTCATGTGACTGCTTCCAGTGTCCCTGGATATTGCCAATTTGTTTTAACCGACAATAAACTTGTATTGCTTACCTCAGAATTTGTTTTTATCATCATTTGGTCTTATGTTGTTAATATAAATTGCAGCATTTTTGGTTGGCTGGTTCTTATTGTATGACCATAAATCTTTGATAACATTACAATATTTCCAAACCAAAAATACACTCTCAGAACTGCATATTTATAGCCCTTGGCCATTTTAGTTCCAAGACAGTAATCTAGAGAACTAAAAAAGTTAGCATGAACCCATCTTACCCCTATCTGGGATAGAGCGTAGCTCATGTTAAGTTTGAATAGTTAACAGGATGTCTCTACATATACTGAAGATGTACACAATGCCAGTAATTGTTTTATAAGTTAACTTTGTGCAGTAAGGTTCTAGTTTTGGACCTTTTGAAGTGATGGAATAAGAATTGGATTGATTTTCACAATCAGCAGATTGTTGAGTTTAGTCATTTAAGTCTTGCCTGCGACAAAACTCGCTGAAGGCAAGACATGGGTATTGCTTTTCTGGTGGCGGTAGCCACAGCATAAATTTCTATTAGAATATTTCATGAACCTCTGTACCTAGGTTGACCATATTTGGTTCTCGGATAGATTATGATGTGTAGTTGAAGTTATGATTATACCTAAGCATGCTTGGTCGACAGTATTTGGTATATGGTTTCATGTTCACCTTGCCTTGAACTTGCTGTCATGCTCCATCTACCTGTGTCATGTTTTCATTATTAGGTCAGTTCATTATTATCTGGACATGGTGGGTCACCAGAAACTGGTGTATAGATTCATTGTAAGGTATTACATATCAGTCTGATGGGTGTCCACTGTTAACACAAACTGCTGTAGAACTAGTGTTACCTACATTGTCAACAGTGAAAGCAGGTCTAGGAACTACTTAGTCTCTCCATCATAGGAAGTGGCTATTCTGTGTTAACTGCAACTCAAACAGTTTCATTCCTTATTATTAGCTCACCTGGCCAAATGCCAGGCTGAGCGTTTGCCATCACTTGTCGTCCGTCATCAGTCGGTCCGTTCGTCATCGTCGTAAACGTTTCATTCAAAGCTCTTCTCCTCTGAAACCACTGGGCCAATTTGAACCAAACTTGGCAGTAATTGTCCTTGGGTGGTCCCCTTTCAGAATTGTGTCTTTTGTCTGGATCGGATATTCAACATGGCAGCAAGAGCCAATAATGTGTTCTGACTGGATGAAATTTCAAACATATTCTCGTCAGAAACTATAAGGTGGATGGAACTGTATTGTGGCATGAATGATCCTTGGATGGTCCTTTACCAAATGTGTTTTTGGTGCTGATCCAACAATATCCAAAGTGGCCGCCACTGCAGGACATAGTTTAACATAGGACCCTATGGGAAAAATAGGAAAAATTATTCTTCTCTAAAACCAGTAAACTAATTTAAAGGAAAAGCGACATGGATGGTCCTCTACCAAAATTGTGTTTTTTATGCCGATCCAAAATCCAAGATGGCCGCCACCGTAGGACATAGTGTAACATAGGACCCTATGGGAAAATGAGGAAAAATTCTTCTTTAAAACCAGTAAACTAATTTAAAGGAAAAGTGACATGGATGGTCCTTGGGTGGTCCTCTACCAAAAGTGTGTTTTTGATGCTGATCCAAAATCCAAGATGGCCGCCACCGTAGGACATAGTTTAACATAGGACCCTTTGGGAAAATTAGGAAAAATTCTTCTTTAAAACCAGTTAGCCAATTTATAGGAAAAGTGACATGGGTGTTCCTTAGGTGGTCCTCTACCAAAATTGTGTTTTTGATGTCGATCCAAAATCCAAGATGGCTGCCACCGTAGGACATAGTTTAACATAGGACCCTATGGGAAAATTAGGAAAAATTCTTCTTAAAACCAGCGAGCCAATTTATAGGTGTTCCTTGGGTGGTCCTCTACCAAAATTGTGTTTTTGATGCCGATCCAAAATCCAAGATGGTTGCCACCACAGGACATGATCGTATGGGAAAAATGTGAAAAATTATTCTTCCCTAAAACCAGTAAGCCAATTTAAAGGAACAGTGGCATGGATGATCCTTAGGTGGTTCTACACCAAAATTGTGTTTTTGGTGCCAATTTAAATTTCAAGATGGCAGGACAGAGTTTAACATAGGACCCTATGGGAAGAAATAGGAAAAATTCTTCTCTGAAACCAGTAAACTAATTTAAAGGCAAAGTGGCATGGATGTCCAAGGATGGTCCTCTATCAAAATTGTGTTTTTGATGCCGATCCAAAATCCAAGATGGCCGCCACCGCAGGACATAGTTTAACATAGGACCCTAT
>JAOXYH010000037.1:430897-442702 GCA_028566455.1 Botula fusca | reverse complement strand
TGACGAGTAATTAATTTACGAAATGTGCACATCCGATGCATCAAAATCGGTACGAAATGTATCACACTTTGTTTTACTTGATGACATTACTGTAAACCGGGAAATTTTCGCGGCCGTTTTATTTTCGCTATTTTCGCGGTAGAAGAGATAACGCGAAAATAAAACGGCCGCGAATAAATGTATGTCATTAAAGAAGCTGTTTGAACATAACAGACATCGATGGACATTGGTATGCAGACGACAGACACCCAGTGATATGCAATATTTCTTGATATAATTTGACAGTGACTTTGATTTTGTTTATCTATATTGTATTGATTGTATTATCCTTTTTGTTTTGTTTTATTTTCAATAAAAAAATAAATTAATAAACATTTTATTACAAACTCTTCTTAATTTTATCAATACACACAATTTATAACAAAGGTTTTCAAAAGTAAACATGTCTCTTAACCCATTGATCATTACACAATAGAAACGGATTAGCAAAATAAACATGTCATTTTAACAAACCGTTACACAATAGAAATAGACCGGCGAGAGGTCATTTCACAGGTCATTTAACACAATCAACTGTCAGCTTGGTAAGTTTATCGGTCAATGTTTACACAATACCGGCGGCTTCAAAGGCAGATTTGATCAGATCAGTTTTTAATGACAGTTGTTTCACAGCTTTCAACAACCAGCGCGCGTGTATTGGCTTAATCACACTGAGTCTAAGATCAATCTCGAACTTGTCAAGTTTTTTGTTTTTTTTCAAAAATTTGGCCACTTGATCCGCATACCAATCCTGAAACTGTTCTTTCAGAAGGTCCTTAAACACCTTGTTCACTTTCAAATCAAGCGGTTGTAAATAGTCCGTGCATCCAGCTGGAACATACACGACTTTGATGTTAGCACGGTGCAGTGCATTCAATACATGGTCATGGCGATGTGCAGCGAAAACGTCAAAGATTGCAAGTGCTGGCTGCTTCAACGGTAAATCAAGTTCATCACGTTTTTCATTCACGTACGGGACGAGCACCTTTTCAATATATTTGAGCATTGTTTCAGTGTTACTCCAATGATTTTCCGAATGGTAAATGTTCCAGGACGTCGGAAAAGAAAACTTCGGATGGCACTGATCGGTAGTTCCTGCATAAAGTATCTGCGGTGGAAGAACAACACCGGTCTTTGAAATTGTTAGGAGAGCGGTGATCTGTCTCTTATCATCAATACCAATAATGTTAACTTGTTTGCTGCCCTTTTCGTCCATAGTCCAATCCCCACCAGGAATAAGTTTAACACCAGTTTGATCCCAGTTGAAGATAAGATCATCTGGAATGTTATAATCCTTTACACATTTTTCAATTCTCTGTAGATATTCATTTTTTGTTTTTTCAAAGTCTTCCGGTCGAGTCCTGGCGGCTTTAGTGCCTTTACGACGTGTATATCCCAAACGTTTAAGAACGGATTCTGCCCATGTTTTTGTCAAGTCTACAGTTTCTAGAATCTCAGCATCATGAAATTTAAGAATTCCTTTAGCAGCCGAAATCACAATTTGATAGTTTACAATCCCACCACATTCTCGCAGACTTTTTATATAATCTAGGACCTCTGCGTCGTATTTACCCAAAAGTAATGGTCTACCACGATCTTTTTTCGGAAGTTCTGTCACTTTTTCAAATTCCTTGTGAAGGCCACGTCTCATAAACGAAGATTTGATGCTACGCACAGTCGACTCATTTACGGGGCTTCCAAGTTCATTTGAAAACTTCCGGGCTGTGTTTTGAACACCATTGTCAATAGCATATCTTGCCATTTTTGCACGGACCTCTGGTGAATAATTATTATAATTCCCACGTTTACGCTTAATTCCCTTTCCAGTAGGAGAGTTGTCAACAATATCCTTCTCAACCTCTTTGTTGGCATTTTCAAAAGACGGTTTGTCAGTTTTCGGAAGAAGAGGAGAATTAGATCCCGAGGTTTTTATCAAAAAACGATGCATCCTATCAATGCATTTGAAAATCCAAACTAATAGTGTTTATAATTTTATTCACCGAGTCTATTCACCAATTAAATACTTATTTAAAATTAGTCCTGAAGGAAAACGAAAGTACTAATCAGAGACAAGTTTTTACACCTATCGTTGATTTCATATCACAGACGAATTACACGTTGCTAAATGAACGAAATTAACGGTAATAGAATTTTTACAGTAAGATCGGCGACCGCGAATTTTAGACTGCGCGAAATGAAATCGAAGTTGGAAAACGCGAAAAAAAGACGGCGCGAAAATTTCCCGGTTTACAGTAACTTATCAGGGTCTTACACCTAATACCATTCAACTGGCATTACCTGTCCTGAAGAAGATTTTCAAATGTTTAATTACTTTTCCACCTTTAGTGCCCCTTTTTCGACCCTTCTCGGGGAATGTCTAACTGTCAAATATTATTTTAAAGGGAATCATCAAAGGAACAATCCAACAAAGTTTAGTTTCAATTGGTCCAATACTTTCCTAGAAGACGATTCAAAGGTGATTTTCCATTGAATTATATATGCAAACTTTGAAAATCGAAGGAACAATTAAACAAAGTTTGGTTCTAATTGGCGCAATAGTTTCCAAAAACAGTGAATGTGTGATTTTCAATTGAATGTTGTGTATAAACTTTGGACCCACTGTCCTCGAACCTTAGAACCTTCATGGATACAATTTTGAATCCGCAAAATTTTATTAGAGGTCTACACCAATTTCATTGCACTGGCATCCAGGTTCTTATGAAGATTTTAAAAATGCGCTCTATTTAAAATATTTTTTCTTTTGGGCCCGTTTGTGGTCCCTCCTCTGGGAGGGTCAAACTGTTAGATTATCAAAGGGAATCATCAAAGGAACAATCCAGGAAAGTTCGGTTCTAATTTGCCTAATAGTTTCTGATAAAACAGTTCAAAGGTGATTTTCCTTTGAATCCTATGTAAACTTTGGACCCATGTTCTCCGGACTCATGGACTTTAGAACCCTCAAGGATATAATTTTGAATCCTCATGATTTATCAGTGTTCTCCACTAAATATTATTGCACTGGCATCACTGATTTTGAAGTAGAAGATATTTAAATAGCTAATTAATTTTCCCGTTTTGGGCCCCTTTGTGGCCTCTTCCTTTGGAGTATCAAACTCTGGGATATAATTTTGAAAGAAGACGATTAATAAATCATTATGACAAAGCTTGGTTAAAATTTGCCCAGTGATTTCAGGGAAAAACATCTTTGAATGAAAAGCTAACGTCGGAAGACGATGGACGCCAAGTGATAGGAAAACGGCACCCTGGCTCATAGCAAGGTCAGCTTAAAAGTCAATGAAGCTCAGAGGTTTCCGGTCGTACTCAGTTGGTTAACAGTAAACTTTTACTTACTTCCATAAAAAAAAACATAATATAGTAAATAAGCTATGCAGAAAATGTCAAATAGATAGTAAGTCATTCATGAACCACAATTCAGAGCATTTAGAACTATATAGAAATAAAGCTCAGCGACAGTTTTGCGCGTAATCACTGTACGTAATACCATCGATAGAATTCTATCAAACAAGTAAGAATGAATATGTGCTTAATTATTAAAGAATTAAGCACATGTATCGTTTGATTGTTCAGATTTACAAGCCTAGATGACAACCTTGTAACAATTGTTCGTGCACACATTTCTCTGTATTTTGTAGAAAGGTAGGACAAGCAGTCGATTGATTCTGTGGCAGAAAATCAGTTACAACGAAGCGTAGAAAGTAGTATGTACAGTGTATCAGTGAGATTTGAAAATGTGATGAAAACAAAAAGACTAAAGCAAACAAAAAACAGGTCATATGACCAGTTTTAGTTTGCTTTACATATTAACATTCTGCTATACCAGTGTACCTGTGAGATTAAAGAAAATTATAAAAACCAAACAAACAAAAACAAAAAAAACAAGAACCAAAAAAATAAAATAAAATAAAAACCAAACAATAAACGAACACATCGAGGCGTTGGAACCCGATTAATGTTAGGTTACAGATGACTTTTTTAACCTTTTTTCCATCAACAGATATAGATTGTTATCAACACTTACTGTCGGTTAGAGGTTAATTGTTATTTGTCTTCAATATTTAGACCTTTTGTCGATGATGGAAACAGAATTTAAGACATCGTTGACTATTAGAACAATCTGGGACTTGATGTTTAGATTGCAAACAAAACCATCATGCGTAATCTTGGTGATTTGCACGATAGTGAAACTTAATAGTGCTTTAAGGTGAAAGAGCTCAGAATACACAAGCAGCAATAAACGAAATAAAAGTGTAGAATCTGTCACTAAAAATACAGCGCTGGTGCTTAGCGCTTGAACCTAGACATCCCATAGCCCGTTTGATAAGAACATAATCGAGCTAAAGCAAGTTACGATACAGTACGACAGAACAAAGTACATTTGTTTCAGGTTGATAACTACAGTATATATATTACATGTATGTAATATGTGTTGCAATAGTTAAATTGAATAATATTCAGAAAATAATTATGGCGCAGCCCCTCAGAAAGATGCACCAACAGCGAGCAGTATTAGGCAGGACGTGAAGAGATTACCACCGCCCACCTCCCTTTTTATACTATAAATAAATTCCTAACCACCACAAAGTATGCGACCAAATTGCGTATTATAGTCTTATATGTAGATGTGTACATCTTGTGTTATTCTGTTTTAAAACGAGGCTTTCACTCAGCCTCTATGACTACAGTGGTAAAAATATAGACAACTGTCAATGAGGACATACTCACAAATATCCCTTAACCATGAAATTAATTTCAATTCATCTGTTGGGACAAGCTAGGTTTTTCTCAGGGTCATGTTTTTTTTCAGTTTGAGACTGAAACAATATATTGTATACCTTACTTGGAGAAACATTTTAATAACAAGTCAACAATTGTACATTTGTTTTCTAAAAATTAATATATTTTTTGAGAACAAAACCTTACAGTCTCATTCAAACACTGATAAATCCGGGTCTTGAAAAACTGTCACAAGGATATAAATGTTGTTTCCTTTGAAACAAGCTGGTAAAAGTATAAATAGCAATCAAATTCCCTATTCATACTTGAAAGAAACAAAACAATTGTTCTTTTCATACAAAAAGCCATATCATAATTATATATAATTTTAATTTTGTCTTGACTTTTTTATATAAATATTGATTCGATACATTATCGATGTGTAGATTGAACAAGTGTATATAATTAAAAAATCTAAGGCACGTGTTTTACTAAAATAACATAAAAATATACTTTTCCTACAATGCATAATAAGGAGTCATATTAAATCAACTAAATTGTCAACACATTACTCAAATATTTTATTTTATACTCATCACTACAGGAGAACAAGCATGCAAATTTAAGCGTTTTACACTTGGAAGTTCTTTTTTGAAGTAATTTCGTGGAATACAATATTAATTGCTTTACTCAATTATCATTTTTGATTTACTTTCACACCATGAACAGACAAACATTGATAGTGAAACATATAATTTCAATTCGCTTCGCCCATTACTCTAACATTTGATTTAATACATCACAGAAGGATGTGGGGAGTAGCTACGAAAATTTTTGTAACCCTTTGATCGAAAGTCAGCCTTTGTAACCCTTTATCCGAATTTCAACACAGATCTAAAAAGTATTCCAGTGACACAGTATCGATAATATGTGATTATTTAGGGTAATACAGTCCCCCTTTTTTAGAATTAGTCATTCTAATGTCTGAAACAAAGTGATGTATATCATCCTAATCAACTTACGAATATAGTTCCACCTGTATCTTTCTGTTAGAGTCCCTTCAAACACGTTTTGATTAAAGAATATGTATAGCCACTATCAATATGCTAAAATGGCGGGCCAGAAGTATATAGATACCTATATCTTTTGTGTTCTATTGTTCCAGTAAGTATACATTCAACCGGTTATTGTTTAAAAGCGTTCAAATAAATAAACCGCTGTCGTCATTTATAATCGATAATTTTTACATACAGTATTACTGTAAAAGGAATATTTGTTCGATTTCATATATTTCAGGATGGTAATAAACATGTTTCATATACATAATTCAGATAATTCTAGTTTGTTTTGGCTGGTATAGATAATAAGGACTAGAACTTAGGCAGATAAAAGAGTCAAACGTCAGATTTTTTATTTAACAATTAACTTTTAGGGCAAACTCACCTTATTACATATTCTTAATAGTTTTTACATATTTATTTATGATATCGTTTTTTCATTAATTTATATATCATGGTTGGTTATTTATTTGTTTGTTTGTTTGGCGGCGAATCAAATATCAGAACCAAGTGCAGACGCGAAACCTGAGTTGTGCATAAATTAAAGTCACAATCGGTAAATAGCCGTAATCGGAGAAGGACAGACGAAAATCTAATCTGACAGGAGAAGTAGGTATAGATCAGAGAGACTGTTACTGCATAGCGGTCTTTCTTGATTACAAACACAAATTTTCTAATTAATTCTTTCAAAGCCCTTTTCAAATGACATTCTCGATAGCATAGAAGTTATATCTAGAAGTGTTTAGTTGCACTAACCATGACGACGTTCGTTGGAAAATACAACAATATTTTGACATCAGGATGATACAGGAGCTTATATTTTTGTAAGTTTTATACAGTCATATATATTGTTATCTAAGGTTTGGGCTGCTGATTACTAATTTTATTTTTTTATCCAATACAGACCTATACATGACTGTTATACAAGTGAAGGATGTAGCGCTTTGTTATACCAGGTTAACTCATTTTTCCTCTTTGGACAGAACATGTTCCTATAACAAGTCAGGAATATTACAGACCTTATGTACTGATGTGCTCCCAGGGTACATGTATCCACCGGTGTTCTTCCCAACTCTTTTCGGGACTTCCTGATAATCGGAATTTCCATACGGGTGTACTCTGAGTAAATCTTTCATCTCATTCTAAAACACAAGGAGTTTACGATTTGTCTTTTTGAAAGGTATTATTGAAATTGAAATTAGGACTCTATTTATAAAGTCCAGCGTTTTAACAACAATAGATTCGGAGACAGCCTTTTTAGGATTTGGATGGGTTTTTACAAAGTAAGATTTTTCTCATCGACAATAAACAAGCATACCTTTATACATTTTTCTAAATACCGACAGATTATAATGGTCCTTCTCGACTATTAGTGTTGAAAGCCAAACAATCAAGTTTTAGTAGGTAATGCTACTAGAAGGATTTTTTAGAATTTCGGAGAATCCTTTATTGGGGTAACTAAATTTGTGTATTTAGGATATTCTTAACTGATGTGAGTAAAGATGTTAGAATCTAGTGCTTCACTGGGCAGACTCAGCGATTTTCCAGGTTGTATGGACACGTATTAAGTTTAGGTATCCATATTATGGAAAACAGTGTGAATATGTGATTTTTAATTTTTCCTTCCTTCTGTATGGTAGTGTGTGAGTAGAGCTAATGAGTGATTTTCAGGCCCTGTCTCCTTTATTAGACAGTACCTTTTGGAGATAAAAGCGATGTTGTTGTTGCGGGCTTTGCAAACTGGCACAATGCCATAATTGTCGTAAAGGTCGGTCAGCGTTTTTACATCGAAGGCATCATTAGCCGGTTATTTAGTTTTGAAACTCATAGAATTTCTTTGGAGCCTAATGCAAATGATTTTATCGGCCTGAACTAGACAAAAATGAGACCAATATCATGCCATGTTTAAGTGTTTATAATAGTTAAATAGTCTTTACAGTACGATCATTGTACCCTTGTGAGTTGGCATCCTGCTTTGTAAAACTGTACTAGACTCGAAACGTACGTGGTTAGATTTGTCAGTTATGTTACCAGATAGGCAGTTCCCTCCAGACATTCTTTTATGATATTGCTGAAATACTATTGAATATGCCAACGATTTATCTTATTTTCTATTACTACGTGTTACTGCTATATGACTTCTGACTTTGCAGTGCGTCATGGTGTAAGACTGCAGTGCTTTTCAAATTTGTCAGTTTATATAAAGGTTAAAATAATATGTGACCTGGGACCAATCTATTGACGCGTCAGGATGTCTAAGCCCAACAGGTTTGTTTATCGGTCAAGCAAAAATGTGCTTTTCATAGAATAAAATTTGCTTCAAATCCTCCCATACCACTCCGGTGACTTCTGTAGTTTCAACGACCATTTTACGTTTCATATCAATAATTTAGAGTGGGCGTCGCGGTCAGACAATGCGACTACGATGTTTGCCAGGTATCCTGTCTATATCCCAAGGTCTTGACTTTGTATCTATCTGGTACTGGTACTGATCGCTCCCGTTATATACAATCATTCTAGGATAATCAGAGTCACACAGTTATAACACGATGCTTTCAGTATATGTCATCCCTCTTATGGATGTTTCCGTGTATAGTTCACATTTATGGACAAAAGATGACTGTTTACTTCTGACGACAGGAACTTTGAAATGAAACGTTTGAATGGCGCGCGAATTTTCCGTCATCGTTGTATGTCCCAGATGTGACAATAACTTCTGGTTTCCTTTCTTTGAAGCGGAAAATTGAATTTCCTTCTTTTCAGATCAGTATCCGCATCAAACTGCTTTAAAGTATAAAACAGTCTGTCTGTCTGATCTTTTTTCAATAACACCGTCAACGTAACTCCTTGTTCAGTGGTGTTGACTTCAAGTCGCTCAGGTTGGGATTTTTAAAGAACCACGCTTCGTCAAAAGCTTAAAAAAAAGGCTGAAAGTGACAGTTTTTTTTTTTTTTTTTTTTTTTTTTTTTTTTTTTTTATATTTATAATGGCATCTTGGACTCAGTAGACGCGATCTATATCCACGACACATTTCCTGTCTTTTTTGTAAACGTGAAATGAATTCAGCTGCGTCACAGAACATTGATCAATGTTTTGCTCCTTAACTTTGACGTCACTTCATCATACTTCCATGAATCTATGCAAGACATTCTTAATAGCAGAGAGTACCATAGTAGATACAGAAATTGTCGAGTCATTGCTCAACTAGTATAGTAAGTACACTTTCAAGAGTTGGTGTATTAGCATTGTCAACCACGTGATGGTTCCTTCCAGGTAGAATAATTTTGTTTATCATGTTTGCAAATCATATACCAATTGACAACAATTCTATTGACCTTATATCTATACTTGAATCGCACTAACGATCGGCCATTTTCTGAAATAAATTTACACACTAAAGTACAACATGTTTTACTTGAATTTTGAAGTGGCAGACCTAGTGCAGGTAGATTTGTAACTTATATACATAAATTAACGATGGCAAGTCTATATCAGCACTTCTATAAATTGTTACAAAGAATAATGTTTATTTTAACCGTATGATAACAAAGTGTTGATAATTATATACCGATTTTAATGTGTCGGATGTGCACATTTCGTAATTTATTACTCCTCAGACATATATTGGAGCAAACCTTTTGACGACAATATATCTTACCAACAACGTAATGCAAGCATATGCCAAGAAATGAATCATTGGCTAAAGTGGAACCTATGAAATAGCTACAACTATGATTTGATATACTTGAAAGTCTTTTTTATAAAAACATCTTAGATAAGTACAGATATCAAAACTCTCACTATCTATGATACACTTTGATTGAAGACAATATTTGACCATGTATGAGCATTTCATATTCAATATGATAAAAAATTTTCCAAGAAGCATTTTGTTTAAATTTCCTTCAGATTCTGAAGTCAATTAGTGGCGGCCACCTTGAACTTTAAATTTTCAATTAAGAACAGACCCGTATATAAATATTCATGTACGTTTTAGATTCAAAATATTCTCATTCTGAGGAGAACCTGTATCCGATCAGAACAAAAGGCTCACTTTTAAAACAGTACCACATCTTACCATTTAAACGTAATTTAGATTCAGTAACCTGTGGTTGAGTATTATTTGGACCAAAGACACCATTTTGATACAGAGCCGCCATCTGAAAATTAATTCATATAAACGGTTAATGAGAAAAATCCATTGGATATTATTTCTTATGTTAAACTACATCCTGGAGTGGCTGCATTTAGATTTTCCAAATTACTTGGTATATAAATTTTGCAAAAGTTAATCATATTAAGCTACTTTTTAATTGGCTGAGTTATTCACCCTCCTTTCTGCTGTACAAAAATGTTACATGTATGTATCAAAGTGTATGTTCTTACGTTTGTTGCTGTAGATATGCCTAACAAGTAATTCCAAAATATGTGATTCTTTCAATTTCTTATGTGCAAACTAAATTTTATTTGTGGTTTGTACATTTTAAATGAGATCTTGCGAACTCAATATGTTATGTGTTTAAAATGCAATCACATATTTTTCCTTTTTGAAAGAGGCCAATGGGATACTGATTCTGTTTGATGGTTTTAAAAATTGCTACCTCATATAAATGGTAAAAAATATAAAAAGCCTTGAATTCAAGTCATTTTATTCAATTTAATACAGTTCCCTTCCTCCATTCACTTTAATAGTGGTGTGAGATGTTTTCTTATACGGGGTGATTTGAAACAATAAGTTTCGTTTTTATAATTTACATAATTTTAGAAATACAGCTAGATGAATCCAAATGCATAAACATGCCAGTCGATTTGTCAATATGTTGAAAATTGTTTTGAATGACTTTTTGTTTCAAATCAAAATAACTTTAAACGCCTCTTTACAAATTGCGGTAATTAGGAAAAATACATTTTAAACAATTATGCATTTCTAAACGGGCGTCGTATGCCCCAAAAGAATTAATCATTTAATTACTGTCAAAGTAAATAACTTTCTTTCATATTCACTTGTATTGAATAAAGCATCAACTTGTCTGACGTGATTAAAAAAAATAAATATTAATGTTTTCCTAGTTATTTCACTATCGCACTGCAAGTTCGTTAGACGTCTTTATATTCATGAGATATCTCTCCACGCTCTTATGTGGAACATATAGATACCTATCATCTAAATCAAGTTACAAATTGAACTTTATTTATACTGACTTTAAATCTCCAGTAAGTACAAACATACCCGTATCTTTTGTGTTCTGTCGTAAAGTACCCATTGAATTAGGTACCCTTGTCGTCAACTATTACAGACGATTAGTTATTAGGTATTGTATGTCACAAAAGTATTAGTGAACTTTATTTGCCGTCATTGTCATGTAATGCTGATAAATTCTCATATTATTGCATGTATAGTTATGTACGAAAGCCTATTAGACTCACTAAAAAAACAACGTTATATTGTTATCTCGTAATTACGAGATACAGATATTTTATCTCGTAATTACAAGAAAAATAAAACTTATCTCGTAATTACGAGAAAATTATCTCGTAATTACAAGATACTGATATTTTATCTCGTAATTACGAGATAAATAAACTTATCTCGTAATTACGAGAAAATTGAGATAACTTAACTGGATAGTTTTCTCGTAATTACGAGATCATTTATATTAATATTTACGAAATAAGGTTTTGTTTATCTCGTTATAACGAGATGGTTTTCTCGTAGATTACGAGATAAGAATTATTTATTTCGTAATTACGAGATAGCTCACGCGTAATTACGAGATAACTAATGCGTAATTACGAGATAGATTTCTCGTATTTTGGAGAAAGTTTTCTCGTAATTACGAGATAAGTTTCATATAATGTCAGTATTTCGTAATTACGAGATAATTTTATCGTAATAACGAGATACTTTCCCCGTAATTATGAGATAATGATCTTTTTTGGTGAGTCTTATAGGTTTTATTCCGGAAATAAATTC
>JAOXYH010000037.1:376986-404846 GCA_028566455.1 Botula fusca | reverse complement strand
GGGGGTGAAGATAGATGCGTGCTTTGGGGGGGGGGGTGAATTGGGATAAATACGTGAAAATTTATAATCTGAAGAGGTTTGAAGATTCCTTATATCAGTTAGAAAAGCGCTTACTATTGACGATGAATTTTTGGACTGAATTAAAAATTGTTTTGTTTTGCTCCAGGGATAGATTTTCAGATCCATAAAACAGTATGTCAGCGGTCACGTTAACAGGTATTTGAAGGGACATAATATGTCTATCTCTTGCTGCGTTATATCTAGGACATTGCAATAAATAATGATTTGTAGTTTCAATTTGTCCACATGCACAATTAGGAGAAGGTATTAAATTTTTGCGAAAAAGATGATCATTTAAGTTACTACATTTCAGTCTTAAGTTTCGCATGCAAATCTGGCCTGTGCGAGAACCAGAATAGTAGTATAAAGGCTTCTTTAAAGTTTTATTTTTAAAATACAGTTTTAAATTATTTACTGATGGCATACTTTTAATCGTATCAGGTAAGGAATTCCAGATTCGGACCGTCGACGGCAAAAAATAATGGGAATAGAGAGATGTTCTGGCAAATAAAGGTTGAATGGCATTAGCATCTAGTATTGTAATGGTGTAATTCGTTTAATCGTCTAGGAATTATATCAACTAAATATGGAGGTGTAAGACTGTTCATCATTTTATACATTTGTACTATTTTATGAGCTTCACGTCTTTCATTAGGTTTTTGCCAGCCTGTTTCAGTATACAAATTTTGGAATGAAGTCAGACTGGTTCCCCTGGTCACAATCCTCGAGGCCTCTATTTGTACACTTTCTAACTTGTGATTCAAAATTGCTACATTATTATCCCATATAATGTCCGCATATTCAAGTATGGGCCTAATAAACGAAAAGTACATCTTTTCCAACGTTTTTCTATTGAGTTTGAATTTTAATCTACGTAATATGTTCAATCGATTATCAGCTTTTTTTTTACTAACATGTCAATATGTTTCTGCCAGCTACCGTTTTCTGAAATTATTAAGCCTAAGTATTTACGTTCCCTGACCTGTTCTATAATATTATCATTCATAACTAAAGGAGGATGCACTTGTTTATTGATCTTTCTAGATATGGTCATTGTTTCGGTTTTTTTGTGGGTTAAAAGTTACTAACCATTTTTCGGACCACTGATGATTTTTTTGCAAGTCGCAATTCAGAACATTCGCGGTATCAATAGGGTTATCGACAATTAAATATAAGCTAGTATCATCAGCAAAAAGTTTGATCGACGACCGGATATCTTTAATTATATCATTTATAAATATAATAAACAACAGAGGACCGAGGATTGATCCCTGGGGAACTACGGCCTTTACAAATTGCCAGTCAGAACATGTATTATTGATCACAACGCGTTGTTTCCTTTGTGATAAATAATCCTCAATCCAAAGTAATAAGTCCCCCTTTATACCGATTGATTTCAATTTAAAAAGTGAACCTTTATGCCAAAACACGATCGAAAGCTTTGCTAATGTCACAGAATATTACTCTAATTTCTTTACCCTCGTCCAAAGCCCTGCCAAATTCATTAGTAATGTACAGAAGTTGATTTACAGCTGAATCACCAGGAGTAAACCCAGACTGATTTCTGGTGATAATTTTAAATTCCAGCAGATAATTATGTATGTGTTTAAAAATACATCTTTCCATCACCTTTCCCATAATACTGATAAGTGAACTCGGTCTAAAAAATTTTTTTGTCACTGGGACTATCCTTTTTAAAAACTGACGTAACATTAGCATTATTCTACTCACTCGGAAATCTTCGCAACTGAAATATTAAATAATTTACAGAACGGAGTTTTAAAAATCGATCTCGCCTCTTTCAAAATTCTGGGGTTAATCAAGTCGGGGCCTATTGCTTTTGACGTGTCAAGAGTCTGAAGAATATCTTCAATTTCGTTTTCCTGTAATCGTAAAAAACTAAGAACGTTTTCTGGAGAATCACAGATATCTAATAAGTCTGTATTTGAGTCATCCAAATCAGTCTGTTTGCAAAAATAATTATAAAAAAATTTCGGCCTTTGCCCTGTCATCTTCTACAATATTGCCATCGACTTAATGATTTTACTAATTCCCACCAATTTCTACTATCTACTTCATCAGAATTAATTTTATCTGAAATTTTGGTGTAATAATCTGTTTTCGCATTGTTAACAGTAAGATTACATTTATTTCGTATTTTCCCAATAATATGGATTGTTTCGTGTTTTAGCTTTTTTGTGGGCTCTGTTTTTACTTCGAATTAATTTGAAATTCTGCTAATTTTGCTAGTAATCCATTGTGGATCTTCTCTATTCACATTTATGTATCTATTTGGAATACAAGTATCTACAATGTCCAAAATTTTATTCGAAATATTTTTTTGAGACTCGTTAATGTTATTATTTACAAATAAAGAATCCCAGTCAACAGCAGATAACTGTTCACGCAAGGATTGATAATCGCCTCGGTCATATAGATATATTTTACGCTTGAAAGGTTATGATATCGAATTTGGTTAAGTAGGGGTGCACTCACCCCTGAATCAAGTACACTTAGTGGGTTGTTGACGATAATCAGGTCCAATAAGGATGAACTATTTTCTGTAAAATACGTATTGTTGGTTATTAACTGGTGAAGGTTAAACTGGGCTAACAAACTCCTCACTTTGTCATTTGGATTATAAGTGGACTGGTTAATATTAAAATCACCATTTATAATTATATCTTTATTTGAATTAAGAGCTAATTCTATAGAATGACAAAAATATTCCCAATCTTGTTGGTTACTATCTGGGGGCATGTAAAATGTATAAATAAGTTTTGCTTTTAAGCCTTATTTCTAACCAAATACTCTCCAGGTTAGCAACTTGTAAATTAGGACGTACTCGACAGTTTATGTTAGCTTTGACGTAGACAATAACACCTTCATCGGATACCGAGGGGCGTAGCCAGCTCTCCGTAAAAGATAATATGTTAGAATATTCAATCGAGAGTTGATTTAGCTTTGGTACGATACTTTGAACATTTAAATGAATAAAAGAAATATTACTACTTGTAAGTAACCTGAAATTATCTGTTACAGAACTTAAACTGCTAAATGAATCACTAAGTTGATCTTCTGGACCAGGATTAACTTCAATTCCAGCAATTATTAATAGCGGGCTTATAACATAAAACATTATCTTTAAAGCTGGTTCTAAGTCAAATGTATTTAGTTTATAGTTACCGTTCCATGTTGAAATCTCTTCCAATTTTTTGTACTGTGGGAATGAGTTGCAGTCAAGTAAATGGATAACAAAATAATCAGCGACAGAATTTTCAACCCATGGTTTACAAGTAAGTTAACACAAACTACATAAAGTAATAAAAACTGTAGACTGTGGGCGTCTGGCTATTTGGATTAAAGAATAGTGAGCCCCCTCTTGCCATGGTTTCTTTTTCATAGGGGGGGAGGGGTCACCAAGTACACCTACGTTTAAGTATTTTATTGGAAATGTAGATCATTATTACCCTCGGGGTGACATGCAAAATGTCCACGATTAGCTGAAGATGAGCAAGTAAGCAGAAAAGCATACAGCTTAACCGCAGCAACTGCTGAAAGCGGATACATACCTCTCGGCTTACTCACAACCACAAATATTTTCAAAATAAATCAGTAAAGGAGTAATTTGCATCATATACGGTGAAAGTCGTAAAAATTGAACTCCGGATTCTTTTATTTTATTATCATTTAATTATGATGTATGGTAACTACCCTACAGCTGTAAAACTTAGAAAATTATCTGTTTTGAAAATTCGTGAAGGGGAAAGAGGTAGATATGCACGAGGAAAGAAGGTCCATGTCTCAGTTCCGTATTTACTACAGAAGTTGTCAGACATTGCTTGTCTTTATATTCGGATATTACAGCATGTCAGCATGATTATAGTGTTTACGTTTTAACCATTTTTTTGTCTTTACTGAAATATGGTTCTGACTACACCCGCGATTAGTATATGTAAATGCAAACTAAACATATGTGTACTATACTAGATTGAAGTCATTACTACATGCAATTTAGTATTATATGTAAAACATACTTTGTAGTATTGTTGTTAAGGTGGGAAAGTTGTATATTTCTAGTACACTTAGAAAGCAAGACACAGTACACTTAAAAATATGATATGCAATTTTCGGTACACTGTATTCATCTCATATCTCAGATTCAGAGACGAGTCGGACCTGTAGCGATAAGATAAGAGTTTTTATTTCCAATCAAAGTCCAGTTAGGGGCGAAGTCATTACAATTTACAAGTACGTTCAGCCCTATGTCATTATGGCCTTATACCAATTTGGCCTTGGTCGTTTCTGCCATGGACGATTGGGCCTTGTAAACCTTGTAAAACAAGTGTTGCTTTTACCCCGGCTTTAAATAAGATTGATTTGATTTGATGGGAAGAGATAACACTTCAGGCGAAGCAGGTATGACTATGAATTAAATTTCGCAATTTTCAAAAGGAAATAAGACTACACATTTAAAAAAAAAAAAAAAAAAAAAAAAAAAAAAAAAAAAAAAAAAACAAACCAAGCAAAATGGAAAAATACATCGATGTCACACATAGCAAGTATGATTGCGAATTTGAAGATGGTACTGTGCGTGGTGCATTCATTATCTGTACTTTTAACTAAACTGGTAAAATCTCAGGTAAATAATCAGAGCACTTTAAGCATGCAAATTAAAGGGTTGTTAATCCCTAAATCCCTAAATAAAATGCGCCCGTTTTTAATATGATTAACAAGCTTACAATCAGATAGGCGTATTACAAAAGCGCGGATTTAATATTATGGAGGTGTATGAAAAGCACAGGAGCAGATGTCATCAAAAGCGCGGATTTTTGTTCAGTGAATTAAGAGACATTTCAGTTTTTACCGGTCTTTTAACTATTTTGATTTTATCTTTTAGGAGTAGATTTCAGTATTTTAAATGCTGTAACGTTTAAACGCATGAAGAAGTTTTGAAACAGATTTTAAGGATGTCGAAGAAGAAGAGTTTGATGGAAGACTCATATATAACATATAGTGGATAATATAGTGCAAAAACGTCTGTCTCCTTGAGAAGTTCAAACAAAAATTGTTAAGGTAGACTGAAAATGGACAGCAAATGACGGCGATTATTACTAAAGTAGAACATCCATGCAAAAGTACAAGTATACATAAGAAGAAATTTCAAGACTACATGAAGACGTCAAGTTCTGTTGTACGGCAAGATCAGATCTCATTTGATAGTGTTTGTAGTGTTTGAACATCATTTTGTTAAAAACTTTGTTGTAACAATATTTCAATAGTGTTCCTTTAATATAAAATTAAAAACAATATCCTGATAAAAATTACTGATCCCCGCCATCCTTATTGAGCAGAAAGGGGGGGGGGGGGGCAATGTCTAGCTAAGGAAAGTACAGGTAAATCTGCGCTTTTGAAACAAAATAATCCGTTGTAAAAAAAATGATCTGCGCTTTCGTAAACTCCCTCAATCATTGCCCTTGAGGTAAATACAAGTAAGCAAAATGTAACTTATTAATCTGAATTTTAATCGAAAGGGACACTTTTTTTCATATACAGCAGACGGAAATACCAAGACTTTAAGCAGGTATTTTTTCGTCCTACTGAAATACTGCTTGTACCATTTTAATTCACGAAATGGTAAGATTAACGCGTAAAATATTACAAATGTTTCAAACGCATGTTATTAAAAATAGACATATTGTTTAAAAACTAGACTACATAGTCCTATGGAAAAACAGGTTTTATAAAACAAATTTCAAGCTGGTTACCGTACGACTGATCGTATTTTTTCATAAAATCTAATAAATATGTACTCATACAAACATAACAAATAAAATTTGTGCCTACTTTGTCCCCTTTTTCACAACTGATTTTTAGATTCCAAGGCTTTAGATTGTTAAAAAAAAAACTTATCTATCTGGGAAGGAGTTCGACAAGGAGATGAATTTAGATTCCAAGGCTTTAGATTGTTTAAAAAAAGAAAACTTATCTATCTGTGAAGGAGTTCGACATGGAGATGATTTTAGATTCCAAGGCTTTAGATTGTTTAAAAAAATTTATCGTCTTATCTAACTTGGAAGAAGTTCGACAAGGAAATGATTTTAGATTCCGATGCTTCAGATTGTTTTAAAAAAAACCTTATCTATCTTGGAAGGAGTTCGACAAGGAGATGATTTTAGATTCCGAGGCTTTAGATTGTTTTCAAAACAAATCTTATCTGTCTTTGAAGGAGTTCGACAAGGAGATGATTTTAGATTCCAAGGCTTTAGATTGTTTAAAAAAAAACTTATCTATCTTTGAAGGAGTTCGACATGGAGATGATTTTAGATTCCAAGGCTTCAGATTGTTTTCAAAAAAACTTATCTATAATGGAAGGAGTTCGACAAGTAGATGATTTTAGATTCCGAGGTTTTAGATTGTTTAAAAAAACCTTATCTATCTTGGAAGGAGTTCGACGAGGAGATGATTTTGTTTTCAAAACAAACCTTATCTACTAGTATCATGGAAGGAGTTCGACAAGGAGATGATTTTAGATTCCGAGGCTTTAGATTGTTTTCAAAACGACCCTTATCTATCTTGAAGGAGTTCGACAAGGAGATGATTTTAGATTCCAAGGCTTCAGATTGTTTTGAAAAAAAAACTTATCTATCTTGGAAGGAGTTCGACAACCAGATGATTTTAGATTCCGAGGCTTTAGATTGTTAAAAAAAACCCTTATCTATCTCGGAAGGAGTTCGACAAGGAGATGATTTTAGATTCCAAGGCTTTAGATTGTTAAAGAAAAAACAAAAACAGAAAACTGATCTATCCTGGAAGGAGATAGGTAAGATTTTTTTAAAACAATCTAAAAGCCTTGGAATCTAAAATCATCTCCTTGTCGAACTCCTTCAAAGATAGATAAGATTTTTTTAAAAAACAATCTAAAGCCTTGGAATCTAAAAATCAGTTGTGAAAAAGGGGACAAAGTAGGCACAAATTTTGTTTGTTATGTTTGAATGAGTACATAGATTATGTATTAGATTTTATGAAAAAAATACGATCAGTCGTACGGTAACCAACATGTTTTATAAATCCTGTTCTTCCATAGGACTACGTAGTCTAATTTTTAAACAATATGTTTATTTTTAATAACCTGCGTTTGAAACATTTGTAATATTATACGTGTTAATCTTACCATTTCGAGAATTAAAATGGCACAAGAAATATTTCAGTAGGACGAAAAATACCTGCTTAAAGTCATTTTAAGTGAATTCACCCCCAAAGCTATTTTGACTTAAAAAAAAATAAATAAATAAATAACATTTTCAAAAATAATAAGCGATCGGGCATATAGACCTCATTCAAAATTTGTTTATATGCTGTTATTTTTGAAAGTCAAAATAGCTTTAGGGTATATCCCAGCTCATATCTCTCTAGTAAACCATATTATAGCCGAAATACTGACATTTATCAATTAACCTTGACGGAGACCCATAAGAATAGTTTCAGGAGAACCCAGTAATAAACCATAGCATCCGTCGTTACCAAATACAAAAACCGTCACATACCGCGTTCCTTCTAAAAATCACTGAAGGTCACAAAACGCGTCTTCGTATGAGAAATTCTGAAGTTGCCTCTACAATAAAATGTTGCCACCCTACTTTACCAGTTTAATACATCTGCCAGAAGGTTGTCACAATCGAACTATCTCACAATTATGATGAAAATGACAGTAAATACATCTGGTCGCACACGATTCTCTCGAATGGTTGAGCAAACTATGTATTCTCCACTTTAGGGACCTACTGCCACTTAAAGTGTAATAACCGTAGATCCGAATAGGCTATATGGCATTTTGGTTCTTTGAAAAGTACTTACGGAAATGTGCTGATTATCTACCTCTGACCCGGAAATTGTCAAAAAATACCGAAATTCGACGTTACATTTACCGGGAAAACGGCGTTACTACCGAATTCCGGCGTTACAGGTTGGACACGGTGGTTTTTCAAAACCTTTAAAATAGAGTATTATTGAATAATTATAGGTTAATTAAAGGGTCATTCTAATAAAACATGTGAGTAAAATCTAAAAATAGAACAGTTAATCGAAAAGATCAATATCTAAAATTAAACGTTATGTTTCAGCACTGTCATTTGTGGGTAGAAACCCCTGATGCATGACACATTTCACAAGCATTTAAAATAGACCGTTACAAAAATAACCGGCATAAATTATTGCACAACATATTTCACAATCATTTGAAATATAATTGAAATATAATACAACCTAATAAAAAGTCCGAGGCTCTTATAACTCGAATAATTCAGTGCCCTCTATCGGCTATATATTCTAATATAATGACTGGATTATTTGGTTAAGGATCTGATCTGTAGCCTTGCCAAAGTGAAACTGAAAGTTATTTTCCAAGTCACATGATCAATTTCAAAGACACACATTGGTCTTTTACAAATTTGAGCATGCTCATTGCTTAAAAAAGTGGACTTTCGGAACTCCTTATACTAATCCTCAGATCTTGCAAATCAATAGACATCTGGGCGTACCGCCCAGTCTAAAAAAAGTTTTTAAAGAAAATGGACTCGAGAAAGACGATAAGATTAATTGAGACATACCGTAACTATGATACATGTATAGAAAAATATGAATTAAGTTGGACAAGATGTAACTACATATATGATACATGCATAGAAAAAAAAATGAATTAAAATTAGAATATTCCGCAAGTTTCAACTCTTTACTGACCCCATAAAGAAGTCTAATTAACTCATTTACGGACAAGTGATCAACTGTTGGTAAAATATTTTAGACAAAAAAACATATTTTTTTCTAAGATATATGAAATTTTAACACATAAATTTGAAACGAATTACTAGTCATTCAGACTAAGCCTACCGTGCATTTATTTACTTATTTTTGTACAGTTGTACAGTTTAATATGTAATCTAAAGATTAAATATGCTAACTCACAAAAATGACTCGGAAATTACATCTACCAATAAAGAAATACACTTAAAAAAGTAACACAATTAAGTGATAAGAGATCAAGGTGTAAAACAATGTAAACAAAACATAAAGACTTGATTGTCACGTGATAGTTAGTGTGTTCACGTTTCTCCCACTTTAATTATTTGTTTATACAGGAGTAAATTTACTTTACCTATAATTACTTGTACAGTGCAACCTGTGTAATTGAGCCAACGTTGAAATGTACACTATCACAGTAAGGATCTATTTTTTTATTTTCAGGGTATTTTTGATAAATATATGTTATTTTATTTCATTAATTTTGCTAAAAGTCTTGAAATTATTTTCACTCTAAAACAAGCAATACATGAAATTCTCAAATTATCACTTTATTTTATTGTCAAGACGCTTTTCTAACTCAAGGAGTTTATAAAATAATTTTTTACACAAGCAATATGTAAAACAAAATATTTAATAAATATACACATTCATAGGCTGTTACCACTGTATATCAAGGCATCTACAGTTAAACACTTGTAGAGATTCTGTTTGACATGTCCATCCTCTATCTAGTAAATATATTATTTTATTTCTCACCAATTTGTCACTTGGTCATATACAGGACTAAGTACTTGGAATTTACGGGGCCTTTTCATATGCATGTTCCATCATGATCATATAGTTTGTATTTAGTGAATTTAACTTTTTAGGGATATGGGGGACATTTTAGATTTTAAATTGGTTCTTAAGTGATGATGGGAAGTTCGAGTAATGCATGCTGAGGTAGGTCCTGTATTTTGTTTGATTAATTTGGGTACTTCCAAATATTTACAGAGATGGAAACATAAAAGACGTATGGTTTATTACTGGATTGATGTTACATATTTCACATACATATGTTCCCCAGTAAACAAAGTTGAATCAGCCATACCTGAGAACATGTATACTTGAAGACCATTAAGATTTTGCGGAATAATATGGAAGTTTCATTTTTTCTGATTAAAGGGAAGACACTTAAGGTCATTTCTTTCTTCATTGTTAGTAGTTGGGTGGATTTGGAGCCATTTTTCACAGACCAAGATTATGAATACTTTTACAGGTGTCTGTCGTTATTTCCCGTAAACGATGTCCATTTGCCTGTTTGAAACAAATACATTTGTATTTGATTTTTTTAAATCACATTTGTCGCAGCAGTTATAAAAATCTCTAGTACCTTCTGATTTCAGGGAGCCATATACATTATTTTTTAACTGCATTTTCCTTTCTGACTTTTCACGTGATTTTATCTGTATTTACTGAAAGTTTTTTTGTTTGACAAAATAAAAAAAAACAAAAACAAAAACGGAGATTCAAAGCAACAAAGAAACATCACTGTTTGGAGGTGAATAATGCAAGTAAGAATACAATCTATTTTAAGGTATTTTGCACATGGAAAATGTCCATAAATTTCTCAACTCATTCATTAAAAATCCATTCAAAAATATTTATACATGTACATTGTATCATTTTTTTTCAGATAACAGCATTATTATTATTTTTTTTATTGTATTGAATTTTATTATTGGTCTTTCTTTTAGTCTTTTTACTAGGGAGATTTGTAATATAATTAGATTACAATCTTCAACTGACAGGATCTACTGTACTTAATCAATATAACAATTTTAATTGCAATAAAAATAAAATATTGGGAAAACCTTAATTGGATAATTAAAAGTGGGAGAATCGTGATTAAATCCCCTCATATATGTACAATTTTCTCACGCTTTACGCATGTGTCAATGATTATTTACTATCATCAGCTGTTCGTAGTAAACACCGTAGTATTGCAAGAGAAGTCAATTAGCTAAACGCATGGTTTGAAGAAGTTTATTTGAAGGACAACAGATTATCAAGAGTAAGCTTGTCGTATGTGATACGGTCAGAGTGTATTTGTACCACCTTGTTGAAGTCGTCAGCTGTTCGAACAGAGTGTATGCGGTCGTGATCATCCCTGATGAGTATTTTACCATTAGTAGTCCATGCCTGTTTGATACACGTGATGTAGGCAATCTGACGTGCGTGGAAGAATAGCCTGCTTCTAATGCGAGTTAGATCCTCATTAATAAATACTCTTTTTGTCGGGGAGGACTTAAGGTTTTTACGACACTTCAGTATTCTGTGTTTGACGTCTGGATTGGTAACACGGACAAGTATTTGACGTGGTTTGACTGGACGAATATTTGCTTGCGCCCCTGCAGTTTGTACTTGTACGGGACCATTACGATGGGATCTTTCAACTTCAGATCTATCAAACTCAGGGTCAATTTCGGCAATGTCTCTGTAGTGTCTTCGCCTTCTGTTTCCGGAATTCCGGACACTCGAATAAGGCTACGTCTGCCATATTGTTCCAGTTGATCCAGATCATACCTTAATTTTCTATTATCACTCTCAAGTTGTGATATACGATCTATTAAGGGTTTAGTTTTAACTTCAATGATTTCATTAAAAATTTTATGAATATTCTATTGTATTCTTAGTTCTACATCTGTTGCTATTCTTTGCACATCCTCATCAGACAGAGAAAGATGGGCGGAAACAATAGGTTGGGTATTGTCAAATGGAACAGACATATCATCATCCGAATTCATTTCAAATTTGTTAGTTTTATATTTTTTAATGTCTAATTTTTCTAGCTGCGTGGGGTGACTAGTTCTTAGCTGCCGTTTAGTAGATGGTGTTGGTGCTGACATTTATCAAAAAGTTTATTATAGTTTGGAAGTTAATGGCCGACAGTTGACAATGTAAACTACATGGACGCAGTCAACGGACAGCTAATCCCCGCACTCCCCACATGTCGTATCCTTGGAGACATCACATGCAGAAGTTGGCAATTTTCGGACCGAAATTCGACCCCTGTGGGCCCCTATCTTTGAAAATCAAAATTCTAAAACCTTATTGCGCATCTACATACACTATATGACAATACTGTATAGAAATAAAATGTACACATTAAAACCTTAAAGAGGAGTTGACGTCACATGCAGAAATTGGCAATTTTCGAACCGAAATTCGACCCCTGTGGGCCCCTATTGAAAATCAAAAATTCTAAAACCTTATTGCGCATCTACATATACTATGTGACAATACTATATAGAAATGAAATGCACAAACTAAAAACTGTAAGAGGAGTTGACGTCACATGCAGAAATTGGCAATTTTCGGACCGAAATTCGACCCCTGTGGGCCCCTATTTTTGAAAATCAAAATTCTAAAACCTTATTGCGCATCTACATATACTATGTGACAATACTGTATAGAAATAAAATGCACAAAATAAAAACTGAGAGAGGAGTTGACGTCACAAGAAAGACGGACAGACAGACAGGGGCGATCACAATATCCCCGACTTTCTTCGAAAGTGCGGGGATAACAATGACTTACTGTGAACAGTGTTCATCAGTCTTGTACAAGTATCTGTAGTGTTTATGAGGTGAATAATCAAAATAAAAACATCCTCAAAAAGACATATTTTCTCACTTATATGCAGAAAGTTCCTATCAGAAAACATTTCACAACGAATGGTTTGTCTCAGAAACTCCAAAAACCGATGAAAACTACATTTTTTCACTTTTTTTTCTAAAAAAAAACCACAACCACTCAACCTCGGAGCATGCACCTGCAATTAGGACCCTGAAACTCAAAGAAAATGTAAAATTAAAATGAGTGTGGATACAAATTCTGTTTGACACACTGTATTTCATAAATTAATTTGCACAGTGTTTTTTTTATGCAACAATGTGCTAGACATACTTTAATACTCTGGTGTCAAGTCTTTTCACAGATTTTACTAATCTGAGGGAAAAGTTTTAGCTTTTGCAAAATCGCTATTGATAGTCCAAACTGTCTGCTCTGTTTGAAAAGTTTGTCCAAATCAGACTTACAATAAATAAAAAAAGTTATGATTTTGAGCATTAGCCCCTTTTGACCCCTGATCTAAGAAAAGGTCTCTCATAAAATCCCTTCACATACTACTATAAAACTTCTAACAAAGAGGAAGCCAATGAAAAAAATCCCAGCATAATCGGATGAAAACTTTCAAAAGCACATTTCCTATAAAATTATCGTTTTCTGGTCCTTTGACACCCCCCTTTTTTTTACCTAAATGGCTGCTAACAGCTAAATTCCACTGACATATCCTTTCTGTGCACATCAAAACAAATATATACTCAACAACAGAAGAAACGCATCCCTTCTTTTTACTTGTAGTATATTCACAATTTCGAATATTTGGTCAAAATTTTTGAATAACTTAAATATTCTGAGCACCTGCCTGGAATTAACCCGCAGTTGATGATAAAATTTGCGCTCTTGTTGCGTCAATAGGGGATTACATCCAAAGAAGTCGAAAATCAAAAGTCAGAAATCAGTCACTTTCGACTTTCCAATTTTTTGGTTAAATTTCAAAGTCGGCAAACATGTTTCAAGGGAAAAAAGACAATGAAACAAGTCAATAAATATTAAGTAATGTTTATTTTATTTTGAAGCCTTTGAACAGTATTCGCAGAGATCGATCGATTGTGAATATGAAAATCGAAACTCACCGTTACCTACTGCGATAATTGCCATGTTTGTATGAGGAGCCAAAACAGGCTTCTACGCTCCTCGCACAAAAAATATATTTGTATGGGGGGCACTTCCTAAGTTGAAATTAAGTTCAGTATTAAAAGACAATGAATAATTTATATTTTGTAGATTGAAAACTGCTCTCTAAACAGGAAACGCAAAAGATCTGCTTGACGCAGTTTCCTCAGAACGACATCTGTTGGAAACGTACGGAGTTAACTTACCAGATATCATGCACTGAATGGAAATCAGCGATCACACTTAGACCTTCGACTGCTCACAGCATTAGAGGTCACCCCTTGACTCCTTCTAAGCAGTGACTCTTTTATCTGTAAATAAATTAAAGTTTTGGATATACAGTCGACTCTCAATATCTCGAACACATTTAAGTCAAAATTCCGGGTAACTCGAATTAAGTGTTAAGGCAGTCAACAGTAATAACAAACAAATTTACTCCTGATGGCTGGAATCTTAGGTTAAGTTGAACTAAATTTTCTGGTCCACATGGATTCGACATTACGAGAACTGACTGTGATTTGTTTCAAAAGGCCCTGGAAGCGGGTATCAGTAACCATGTAATCATTCATTTTTTGCTTTGATAATCACATAATCATGAAATTTTCTTTGGTAAAAAAAGACTAAAACATTAAAACATTTCCTTCAGCAATCTAATAAATAATAGATGAAATAATATAATCCATCATTAAAAATAACACAGTATAATCAAATAATCAGCCTCAAATTGCCCTGTTAATCATGTAATCAAAATTGCCCAGCCAGAAATGTTCTAAATTTCTCCATAACAAACCCAACTTTTCCTTCTTGTTTCTGCATATTGTCCCTGTTAACCTATATTGCTCATCTGACTTATATAAACCCATTGAGAAATGTCTACATGATTTTAAATTGTCCACTCAACATGGTCATCTTGGATGCATATTGGGGTCATCGGTTATATTCTGAAAGGATCATTCCACCAACATGTCAATTAGTCAACCAGTTTCAGATATTTTTTTTCTAAAAGATCCTATGTAAAAACTATATTGGATAATGGCGGCTATCTTGGATGCACGTCCATGTCATCAGATATCATTCTGAAAGGCCACTACCTAAGGACCATTCTTTCAAAGATTGTCCGATTTAGCTGAGTAGTTTCAGAGAAGATTTTAAAACATTTTCATTATAGGGTCCTATGTTAAAACTATGTCTGCTGAGGGCAGCCATCTTTGATACACACAGGTGTCATCGGATATAATTCTGAAAAGGGACCATCTAAGGACTATTCCAACAAAGTTTGGTCTCAACTGGACTAACAGTTTCAAAGATTTTTTTTTTCATATTTTTCCAAAAGGATGCTATGTTAAAACTATGTTGGCTGATGGCTGCCATCTTGGGTGCATGTCGGCGTCATCGGATATAATTCTTAAAGGGACCACTTAATGACCATTGCACCAGTTTGGTCCCAATTGGCCCAGTCGTTTCAGAGAAGATTTTCAAACATTTTCCCCACAGTGTCCTATGTTAAAACTATTGGATACACGTCGGGATCATTTGATATAATTCTGAAAGAGGACTAACCAAGAACCATTCCACTAAAGTTTGGTCCCGATTGGCCTTGTAGTTGAGACTTTTAATGATTTTTTGGCCGAATTTGGTGGGCAGGGTTTTCGTATATAATTCTGAAAGGGGACTATCCAAGGACCGTTTCTGCCAAATTTGGTCTAAATTTGTCCTATGGTTTCAGAAGAAAAGATTAAAATGTGAAAAGCTAATGACGTAGTTTAATCCCATCACATATTTTTTTTGTGCTTGTCCAAGACAAGAAATATGGTCACATGCATATAGCTACCTAAATTAACTATTTAGTTGTTCAACCATACTTCATGAATCGATGTAGCTTACACACAGCTTTAAAAACTTAATTTAAGGTTAATACAATTCGAAAACCCCTGTATTATTGCTATGTGAACGTAAGGAACGGAGTTATAATGTCGACAAACGCTGAAACAAGGCTGTTATAACTTAATTCCAGATTCATACACCTCGAACAATCCTGTATTATTGCTATTTGAAAATTAGGAAGGGAGCTATAATGTCGGCAGTCGGTGTAACACGGCTGTAATAAATTAATATTATGATATTTGAACATTAGGAAGGGGGCTTTAATGTCGACAAACGGTGTAACACGGCTGTAATAACTTAAATGAAGGTTCATACACCTCGAACATCCCTGTATTATTGCTATGTGGACGTTAGAAAAGAAGCTATAATGTCGACAAACGCTGTAACACGGCTATAATATCTTAATTCAAGGTTGATACACTTCGAAAACCCTGTATGATTGCTATCTGAACGTTAGAAGGAAGCTTTAATGTCAACAAACGGTGTAATACGACTGTAATAACTTAATTCAAGGTTCATCCACTTCGAACAACCCTGGGTTTTTGCTATGTAGACTTTAGGAAAGATGCTATAATGTTGACAAATGCTGATAGACGGCTCTGATGACTGAATTCAAGGTTCATACACTTCGAAAAATCCTGTATCAATGCTATGTGAACGTTAGGAAGGGAGCTATAATGTCGAGCAACGCTGAAACATGGCTGATAAAACTAAATTCAAGGTTCAAACAACTTGGAAAACCCTGTATTATTCCTATGTGGACGTTAGGAATGGAGCTATAATGTACCACGGTTGTAATAACTTAATTCAAGGCTCATACACTTCGAACAACACTGTATTATTGCTACTTGGACGTAAGGAAGTGAGCTATATGTAGACAAATGCTGAAATACGGCTGTTATCACTGAATTCAATGTTCACACACTTCGAACAACCCAGTATTATTGCTATGTGGATTTTTAATAAAGTTCCTATAATGTTGTCAAACGCTGATACACAGCTGTAAAAACTTAATTTAAATAATAATAATAATAATAATCTCCTTTATTTAAACAGGATAAACATATTTAGTTACATAACTAGTTCACAATATGGTCCTGCATTATATACATATTTACAGCATAAATTATAAAAGCTAGCCATAGTATTGCTGTACGTAAAGTTTTTTGAATGATTCTATGGTTGTACAATTCTTTAAATTTTCATTCAGATTATTCCATAAATAACTTCAAGATATAACAAAAGATCGTTTATAATATTCAGTTTTTGATTTTGGAACATATAATAAATTTTGGCTACTTTGCCTTGTTGATCTAGTGCTGACCTGATGCACATATCTAATTACATTTAGATAATCTGGAACCAACTGATTTAATGATTTAAATACAAGAATTGCCTTTCTGTACACAAAATAATCTGGCATTGGCATCCATTTCAGCTTGTTAAAAAGTACAGCAGATGATGTCATAAAATTTTGCTCGTTCAAAATAATGCGAGCTGACCTTTTTTGTAATTTAAAATATTTATCAATATTTGAAGCATTTTTTGCACCTTTCCAAATAGTGCAACAATAATTGAAATGAGGAAAAATTACAGAGTTATAAACCTTAAGCAATGCAAAACTAGACATAAAACTTTTTAATCGTCTCAAAACACCTATTTTCTTAGATATTTTTTTGGTTAAACAATCAATATGATATGACCAATTCAATGAAGAATCAATATTTACTCCAAGGAGTTTAGCTACATCAACAGTTTCAATAACAACATTATTAACTTCAATACATATTTTTCTACATTTTGATAACCGTTGTATTGACCCAATCAACATACATTGTGTTTTCTTTAAATTCATTGTTAATTTATCGTCTTTCATCCACTGCATTGAGTTAAAAAGATCTTCCTCCAATTTATTTTCAATGACATCAATTGATTTGTCTGAAACATCTTGTAAAGTGTCATCTGCATATAGTAGCATGTGAATATTTTAAGCATTTCGAATAGTCATTTACATATAAGATAAAAAATAATGGTCCAAGTATGGAACCTTGAGGAACACCTATAGTAATATTTTTAGGCTTTGACAAAATGCCCTTCCAACCAACACATTGTTCTCTATTACAGAGATATGATTTAAACCATAAAAGAGAATTTACGCATACACAAAAAGATTTCAATTTATATGATAATACATTATGATTAACAGTATCAAATGCCTTACTCAGGTCAATGAATAAAACGCCTGTTAATTTACCATCATCAATATGCTTGAGCCAACGATCAACTAAGCTATTCAATGCTGTCTCACAAGAGTGTTTTGGTCTAAAACCAGATTGACTACAAGTAATTATTTTATTATTTGACAAATATTCATATAAAGTATTAAAGACATGTCTTTCAAGTATTTTGCTCACAATAGGCAATACAGAAACTGGCCTATAGTTGTTGACAACATGTTCATCTCCTGATTTAAAAATAGGAGTAACCCTGGCATTTTTCCAGTCGTTTTCAACAGTTTGTTTTTATTGAATAATTCAAAATAAAAGTTAATACATCAGCAATCACATCCGATGTTAATTTAAGTAGTTTGACAGATATATTATCTAGTCCTGTTGCCTTTGCAGCACACATTCCGGAGATCTCCTTCTTAACGAAACTTTCGGTCATTTTTGGAATACTGAAAGAGTCATTTGGCATACGTTGCTCAATATCTGGTAAAGTGTTGTCAAAATTTTTTACCCAAATTATGACCAATACTGCAGAAAAAGTTGTTAAAAATGTCCGCTATCTTATCATTTTCAGATACAGTTTGATTATCTTTTTCTAAATATGAAGTATATGAGTTTTTGGATTTCGTTGGAATAAACTGTTTAAGTCGACTCAACATATCTTTTGGTTTCATGGACACTTGGTCAATAACTTCATCAACATCCCTGTATTATTGCTATGTGGACTTTAAGAAATATACTATTAGGTTGACAAACGCTGGTAGACGGCTCTAATACTGAATTTAATGTTCATACACTTCGAACAATCCTGAATCATTGCTATTTGGACGTTAAGAAGGCAGCTATAATGTCTACAAACGCTGAAACACGGCTGAAATAACTTAAATCAAGGTTCATACATCGCGGAAAGCAAAGCCCTGTATTTTTGCTATGTGAACGTTAAGAACGGAGTTGTAATGTCGACAAACGCTGAAACAAGGCTGTAATAACTTAATTCAAGGTTCACACACCTCGAACAATCCTGTATTATAGCTGGTTGGACGTTAGGAAGGGAGCTTTAATGTCGGCAAACGGTGCAACACGGCTCTAATAACTTAATTGAAGGTTCATACACCTCGAACATTCCTGTATTATTGCTATGTAGACGTTAGAAAAGGAGCTATAATGTCGCCAAACGGTGTAACACGGCTGTAATAAATTAATATTATTGCTATTTGAACGTTAAGGAGGGAGCCTTAATGTCGACAAACGATGTAAAATGGCTGTAATAAATTGATTCAAGGTTCATACACCTCGAGCATCCCTGTATTATTGCCACATGGACGTTAGAAATGAAGCTATAATATCGACAAACGCTGTAACTATGCTGTAATAACTTAATTCAAGGTTCATACACTTCGAATATACCTGTGTTTTGGCTATGTGGACTTAAGGAAAGATGCTATAATGTTTGACAAATGCGGATAGACGGCTCTGATAACTGAGTTCAAGGTTCATACACTTCGAACAACCCTGTATCATTGCTATGTGGACGTTAGGTAGGGAGCTATAATGTCGACAATCGCTGAAACCACGGCTGAAATAACAATTGAAGGTTCATACACCTCGAACATCCCTGTATTATTGCTATGTAGACGTTAGGAAAGAAGCTATAATGTCGACACCCCCTGTAAGTAGGCTGTAACAACTTAATTCAAGGTTCATCCAGTTCGAATAGCCCTGTGTTTTTGCTATGTGGACTTTAGAAAAGATACTATAATGTTGACAAACACTGGTAGACTGCTCTAATAACTGAATATAATGTTCATACTATGGAAGCCTGTATGGTACACCCGATTTCTAGTTGTTTTTTTTTCAAAATAAGTCCAAATGTTCGGTTAAATCCCATCTTGTCGACATTTCAAAAGTCAGATTGTTGTCTTTTAAACCAACTTGTCGACTTGTCTTAGTAAATTATTTACAATTTATTCCTACTTTATATGAACAAAATATGTGCAATATATCATGTTGACTTTTTTTGGTCATTGTTTTAAACCACATGTCCACATCTTTTGTACCACTAACTGCACATGTAGACATGTTTAATTTACAAACAGAATAATCCGTCTTTCGTGCGACATTTTAATCTCCAACATGCTGACAACATAACTTCTGCATCAGAAAGCGCGCCGAAATATCAATCAGCAAGAAGAAAAGCAAAATGGAGGTGGACCAGCCTAATTCTGTAAGTTTGCCCCTTTATTATGTGTAATATTTTTATTTCGGGTTAAATTTTATGTTAATGACTTATTAATGTCTTATTAATTATTATTATTATGTATATCTACAGATTAAATGTAGGTCTTAACACTGCATAATGGGACAACCATTTGATTCATATTCCTGACTTGTTACAGGCATTCTCCGAAGAAAATGGTGGGTTTTAGTCTTTTAGGTAATATATATCTATGCTTAAATGTGTAAATAAATATGATCTTCCTTCTTTTTCAGAATGTTATTTACCAGGATATTTAACGGAACTCGATGTGAATTACTGAAGAATTGAAGGATGGACTTATCTACTATAATGTTTGACGAACTTCATTATGAATTACGGAAGAATGAACTCAAAGGTGATCCAGATCCTTTTAAGGTTATCTAGTACGTATGTCCAGAAAAAGGCAAGGATTCAAAAACCATCATTCAAAAGTTACAAAGTGAATTACATGAAGCCTTATACTATACTACAAGTGATCGAACAACGGAGGGAATGAGTAGACACGAGTACCATAGGAACAAAGTGTTTATTTTGGATTTTATACTCGAAATAAGAGGAAGTGCAAGTTGTAATGGAATGTTGACTGAAATAAAGCCGGATGGACGAAACTTTAGTCCGAACTGGTTTTCACACATGAGGGCATGCAGGATACCACAGGTTGTATTTTCAAGATTTTATCAAGATTAATCCATGTTGAGTGCTCACAAGTGGGACATAAGAATAATTCTTCGAAAAAAAAATGAATAAAATAAATATCATGTACTACTCATAAGAGAGTTCTTTCAAATATCTGATCGGCTAAAGTCCAAACTCTTTCAGGGATAGGATAAATGACGTCATCTTCTATAAATGTCGTCTGCCCAAATATCCTATTCTTTGCTCCTTCTTCCATCCCGTTTCCACATAGACCTAATTGTCTGGATTTGATCCCGTATCCACATACGTACCTAATCCTCTGCTGTGAGTCTGAGGACCAGATAGAACTAGGTAGGACCAAGTCGGAACCAGTAGGACCGGGTAGGATCAAGTAAGGACCAAGTCGTACCACATAGGACCAGATTGCTTGGTCCCATCTGGTGCTACCTGGACCTATCTTGTCCAACTTGGGCCTACTCGATCCTACTTGGTTCCCATTTTGTCATGACTGGTCCTATCTATTAATACTACTAGGTCCTTCTTGGTCCTATCTGGTACGACTTGGTCCTTACTTGATCCTATCTCGTGCTACTTAGTCCTACTTGGTCCTATCTAAAAGGGCAACAGACAATGGACGCCAGGTGATGGCAATAGCTCATATGGCCTTTCAGGCCAGGTGAGCTAAAAATTGTGAGAATATCCAAATTTTAGCATATTTATATACATATTTGCTTGCAGAAAATATCGTCTACATTCGTGAAACTATAAAATATTTTTACATAAGCTGTATTCACCATGTTGCATATTATCTGCAAATATGAAGTTGTTTCATGAGTGTAGACATACTTTCCCAGTTCGAAAACCATGTAAAAATCTTTCCAAAAAAAAAAAACGAGAAAATGAAGAAATTGCTGAAAATTAGTCATATCCATTGTAACTAACCAGTTATTTTTTTTAGAAACCACACGTGTACTTGTTACTATGGGTGATTTTGAATCTTTTATGTTGAATTTTAAAAATACTTTATTTCGTAGGCCAAATAAGGACCTTATCACCCCTACTCATTTATTTTAGTTCGCTGCAAAAGATGCGAAAAAGGTTCATCGAAGCTCGCCTTTTCTCATGTTTCTAAAGTTTGCCCAAATGAATTTTTACATTCCTTTAAGTGGAGTGTTTCCACTTGATGTAAAGAACATTGCGTATTTACAATTACACATTCTCTCCTAGAAAAAAATGAAAACAAAATAGTCTAGAAACCCTAAACTTATGGCCAAGTTTGGTTCAATCAGTTCAGTACTTTCAAGTGAGAATTTTATTTAAATATAATTGGTTATTGTTCACATGGGCAAGAGATAATACGCCTGCAAATTATTTCCAAGGCAATCAGATGTACAATTCTGTCATAATTGTAACACTGTCTTTCAAAACCAATCAACAATATAAGATATAAACCTCCACAAACTTGAAAATTTACTACTGGACAACATACACCCGATCAAAATATAGGAATGAATAAAAGACATTACATTATAACAGTATTAAGGATGTAAGCTGTTTCTGCCTCTATAAAACGTCCGTGGTAAGATGGAGACAGTTGACTATCGTAAAATTAAGGTGATACCAAATAAAGGTTATAACAAATATACCGTACTCCAAGGTGTATACAGCGATTGAAACGTTCAACATTACCATATTTGCGTGTATGGGGAATGGTGCAATGGGTTATGGTGTAAATTGAATGGGGAATGGTGTAAATGGTTTGCGTGTGCCAATGGGGAAACGTGTATGGGGAATTCCCCATTCCCCATTTACACAAGCAAACGTGTATGGGGAATTCCCCATGCCCGATATATCATTCCCTATTATATTGCCTATGGGGAATATGGAAACGTGTATGTGGAATGGGGAATCGTGTATCGTGTATGGGGAATGGTGTGAAATGCGTGTATGGGGAATCATTCAATGGGGAATGGGGAAACGTGTATGGGGAATGGTGTAATGGGGAATCGTGTAAATGATAATGTTATACGTTTCAATCGCTGTACGAAAGGGAAAGTCCACAAATACTGACAAAACCGAAAGAAAGCTCAACCATATCAACCAGCGGAACAAGTGGCAAACAACCGTCATATTCCTGACTTGGTACAAGCATTTTCCGAAGAAAATGGTGGGTTAAACAAGGTTTAACGACGCGTCAAACCTCCCACTTGTATGACAGTTGTTTATAGTTCCGTATTGACAAAATCGAGGGGAGCAACAAATAAAAATAGTTGAAAAGTCGGTAAAATCCAATTGTCATGAAGTAACCAGAATCTATAACTCAAGGCCATCCTGTATAATTTGTGAGACCGAAACCGAATATTTGTCTATGAGGTCTTGGTATCTACCGATGAATTTTTTCAGAAAAAGGACGAGACGTTCTTTTTGAAAACCTTGGCTCATCAACTTCTTGCTCAGACATCGGTTACGTTTTACAAATTCTGAGTAGCTACTGCAAGCTCTTGCATATCGTGTGAGTTGAGATATATATACCCCGTAAGCGGGTGAAGTGGGTATATTGCTACTAAGGTGTGGAAAATTTATAATTTCAAAATTGAAGTCACGTTTGTCATAGATTCTGGTACTTAGATGACCATTGGGGTCAAATTCGAGGAATATGTCTAAAAACGAGGCAGAGGAAGCTGTGTCAGTGGTTTCTTTAATTTCTAACTCTGCAGGATATATTAATGAAATCCAATTGGAAAAGTCTGGATTGTTGATTGACAGAACATCATCAATATATCTATATGTGAAATTGAATGACCGAGCCTCTTTAATTTTCTTATCTTTAATCAATGTCTGAAGAAACTCTGACTCGTATGAATGTAAAAACAGATCGGCAAGAAGAGGGGCACAGTTTGTTCCTATAGGAATGCCTACAATCTGTTGAAATATCTTACCTCCAAACTCAACAAATACGTTGTCAATGAGGAACTCCAGCATACTGATAACCTGTTCTTCATTATAGAATTTTTTATCATCAGGTTCACTTTTGACAAAATAAGCTGAATTGTAGCCCAAAACAATGTATTTATAGCGTATTTTACCATTCTTAGTGACAAAAGCATTGTGGATAATTTGTTTCAAACGTGTTTTCAATTTATCATGTGGAATAGTTGTGTAAAGAGTGGAAAAATCAAATGTTTTGGTAGAACTAATATTGGAAAAGGACCGAGATTTAAAATTTTCCAGAAGTTCTTTAGAGTTTTTAAGAATCCACATGTGGTTTATACCACTACGTGAGCAGACAGTATCACAGTATTTCTGAAGTCCCTCTTTAACTGCGGATAAAATTTTAGTCAATGTAACTGACAATTCTTTCGTGGAACATCTAGATGAACCGGCAATGTACCGTTGTTTGTATGGATTTTTGTGAAGTTTAGGGATCCAATACAAACAAGATAGGTCCTCAGATTTATTACTCAGTGGAATGTTGACTGAGGCCATGAAGGACCTATGATTTGCCATGATTTCATCTTTATCAAAAGTTACGTTTTTGTAGGTGGGATTACCCGAGTGTTCATTAATTCCTAATTCTTTTACAAGACACTCGTAATAATACGATTTACAAACAAAAACAATGTTGTTTTAAGCTTTGTCCGCAGGAACAACAACATACTTATCATGAATGGAGGAAAGCCACTTCATAGCTTCTTTGTCTTTGAATACAGACTTTGGTCGAGCATTTACACAGTTTTTCAACTTGTGAATGCGACGTTGTACCAAAGAGCTAATTGCCTTTACCCATTCTGACAGAGTGTCTAGTTGAACCTTTTCTCTTTTAGCCCATGCTCTGGCATATTCCTCAACGGAATCCATTATTATTTTGAAGTTATGATTCCAGTTGATGTACTGTGGTTCTCTAAATTTGGGGCCATGAGATATCACCTTTCGGAGATTTTCATGTTGAATGATGTTTAGATCACCAGTAATGACGTGACCAGAGGGGTTGTAAATGTAAGGAGAATGGGAACAATCACATGTCAGAGGGTTTTTTAAGTATTCGTCTATAGCAAGGCCTTGCAATGCCTGTTTATAATTAAAGATTTTCGGTGCAATGGTTTTGGTGTAACTGTAAGAAATAATAGGAACACACTGATTTTGAAAATAAGGTGGAACTTTAGATGTAACTTCTTTGTGATGGAGAACATTGCTGATGTTGATAGCATCAATTCCTTTGTTTGAAAATTGAATTGGAAGGAATTTCCTATTGTTATCATGTAAAGGTTCCGATCTTACCGGTTTAAAAAGACGGAAAAAGGCAACATCACAAATTATACTGACCAATCTGTAAATTGGAGAAAATATATCCGTACATCCTTTGTCAAGTGCATAATCTCTTAAAGATTTTAGAAAGTTGACAGGCAGTGAAAAAAGAATGGTGCGAATGTAATGTAATCCAAGCGGATGTTGCAGATGTGAAAGAAGGTCATTAAACGTCTCAGGAGGAAATCTAGATTTAGCAGATTTTTTTACATTGGGACGATGGTAATGTCTTTGACCATGACTACGCTTGGTTCTTTGGTTAGTATTGAATAAGCTCATTACATTGATGTCACTGCAGGCTGGACTTGACAAATTTCCTACACCTTTGATGTTATCATTGCAACCGTATGGCATTGCAGTTCCTAATTCTCTGATCCAAAAATTCTCTCTATCGGTACGGAAAGGTGTACTTAGTATAGGGCTATTAGTATGATGATAAATTTTCTCAATGATGCGTACTTTCATAGACAAAGATGGACGGTTGATTGAAGTGATTATAAAGGATCCTGAATTGGGGATTTTTATTATCAGACCGGTGGTTGTTCATCCTGTCCCGCAATGTTTGTCGAGTTTCACCAACAAATAAGCGATTCAAATAAACAAAAAATATAACATGAAAATAGGCATTGCCTAAAAACCGAGCACAGCTTAATTGTGACGTCACTGAGGATTTTGTAGAAAATACCGTATTTGTGACGTAGTAGTGGACGAATTTGTATTGTGACGTTACAATATTTTCCGCGCAAGTGCATGTTAGAAAGTTGTGATTTCTGATGACGTCATGTTGAAAATCTTGTATTTATAGCCTATTGCGTGTATTTTAGCAACCGCGATTATTTTTTTCGGATGTTTCAAATTTCAATACGTTTGAGAGTTTATTATTATTGCAAAGCCTTCCAATTTACGGATAAATATTTTGTGCGGGGACTTTTTTTAGTGCCAACTTCCTGACCATGATTATTTTTCGCCTAGTATCTACTGTAGAGCTCACCGCTCTCGCGGCGGAAAAGCCGCCGCTACGAGCTGTGCTTGCTAATATGTAGTAGGCTCGGCCTATATAGAGAGTGCAGCAATACAAACTCCCGGAGCAGTTTCAGTTCCAATCCGTATCTGTCTCACTTTTGCGTTTGTATTATTAAACTGTGCATGTACTCGAATCTACACCGGATATCCGGAACGATCGAAAGGTAAACTGAGCAAAGTATCTGCAACCCTAAAACACCAGTATGCTCCCATAAGCGCTCCTATAACAAATGAAGACAACACTGTATACTGTAACAAATAAACAATACGAGATGTCTTACAAAGAGTATTGGGGGTACCTGTAAAGTGCGAAACGAAAAAACAATGAAATGTAACGAAACGAAAAGAAATACACTGAAACGAAACGAAATACACGAAAATGAAACGAAATCCACCAGAACGAAACGAAATATAGCAAAACGAAACGAAAGTGATAAATAGCAAAGCGAAATGATATGAAGCAAAACGAAATGAAGCAAATCAGCATTTAAAAAAAAAAGAAATTAATGAAAAAAATACAAAACAATAACAGAGTAAGGTAGCTAAACGTAATAAATTGATGTTTTTAAACTTTTAAAAGTGAAAATCTCGACTTTAATCTACAGGATAATCTCAACCAATCTATACTATCAGAAATAAAGTAGGTATGAAGCTCCGCAGATTGTGGTTTACTGCAATTTGTGCATGCATTCTGAGATTTTCATATTATGCAACCGGATACAGGTTGCAAACTCCCATGGCAACCTCAGACTTTTATAGAGCAAATTGCACAAATCTTTACTATTTGAAGACGATTATTCGTATTCCAAATATCAAGGAATTCAGTATAAACTCTCCTGTATATATAGTCCTTGTAAAAAAAAAATCCAAATGTCAAACGTACCTTTTCTTGTAGGAATAGTTATGTTATGTGTCGTGTAGAATTATTTGTAACCTTATAGTCCCCTTTTTATTCCACAGTTTTCACCAAATGCATAATACATTATGAAATCTGATATTATTGAAAAACTAGAGGCTCCGAGGAGTCTAATCGCTCACCTGGCTCAAAGATGCCTAGACAAAAGACTTGTATTTTCAAACAATGAGTTTATGAAAATGATAAAACTCCCATAGGGGTCAATGTAAAACAAAGTCCGACCAAGGCGGCCATATTGGAAGGTGCAATGGACTATCCATGGAATATTCCACTGTTTCAAATTAGCTCAGTGGTTTCAAAGGGGTTGCCAAAAATGTAAAATCCCCATAGACTTAATGTTGAACTTTGTCCGGCCATGTTGGAAAGCATTCGTGGAAACTGACCACTAATTTTAAAAACAGCTACTCAAGGACCCTTCCCACAAAGTCTGATTCTAATTGGCTCTATGATCTAGGAGAATTGACAAAAATATTAAAATTCCCATAGGGTTTAAGGTTAAACTAAGTCTGGTCATGGCATCCGTATTAAATGCCGCCTTTAATAATAGAGCAGCGCTCAAGGTCCCCCGCCTTCCAGCATAGAAGGGGTAGGGATGAAGTCCAGTTCTCCATTCAACTTGTCTTCTCAACAGGAAAAAGATAATATATGGTTTTGGGGTGGGGTTCTCAACCACTATTATGATTTTTAAAGGTTAATGGTATGAAAGCGGTGGGAGTAACCCCCATGGCCCCACAATATATTCTATACAACTTGACTTGTCATCATGAATAAGAAAATATATGGTTTAAGGGTGGGGTTTACAACCACTTTCAAGATTATCAAAGGTTAATGGTATAAGGGGGTGGGATGAACTCTGGGGCCCCAAAAATATACTCCATTCAACTTGACTTGTCATCATGAACAAGAAAATATATGGGTTCGGGGTGGGGATATTAACCATTTTCAAGATTATTAATGATAATTGTTTTGA
>JAOXYH010000037.1:242659-257699 GCA_028566455.1 Botula fusca | reverse complement strand
ATCCATGCGATATGATCATCTCCCCATCATATCAAATCTACCTCGCAAAACAGAAGAAAATCCGTCAAAAAATGAATCACTAGTTGCGTACACAAGATTCGGACGGACGGACGGACGGACAGACGGACGACGCTCACTATTACTATGTCCCCTTCCGCTTCGCGGCAGGGGACAATTAGATATTGTTTCGATGTTTGTCGACAAGTGCCGATGATTACCGAGCTCCAACATTATTTTTATACTTACATACTGGACATTTGAGTGATCAGATGATCTATTGATCTATATTATGGTACCGATACCTTAACTTCTTCAGTGACGCCCGGGGACAAAACTTTTAGAATCCAGATAATATTACATGGATAATTTAAACAACATGCTTTCAATGTGAATCTTGGGACAAGACAAAAACATGAAAACAAAAAGCTACAACTACAAATAGGCAAAAAGACAAGAAAAATTAATAGCATAAGGCAAAAGAAAAAATAGAAAAGACAACACAAGAAAAAAATCGACTGGCGATATGAACTTCACAATTACATGTAATATGAAAAAAAATTAGATTTAACTAATATGAAATATTAATAAACTGAAACCTGCGGATACTTGCAAATTTATGAAAAATATCAATTAAAATGCAAATAAATATATATTTTTTAGAAGTTTTTTGCATTTATGTAAACATATATACGTGAAAATAGCAGAGTATATGATTAATTCTTGTTCAACGACTTATTTTAGTACAAAGTCGCAGGTTTGTGTATGTATTTGCCAGTGTATGATTTCAGTTTATTTAATATTAATTAATTACAGATAGATGCTGTAAAGTAAATCCCTTGTATATTTCCAGGATTTTGGCCGTCTTCTTTTTTTACTTCCCCTCGTTTGAAGTGAGTTATCCCCAATAGTATACGTTTTTTATATTAAATTCAAGGCAAGCATTTCACTTTTTTGCTGTCAAAAGAAATGTGATGTATTAAGAATCAGCACAAATAAAAAAAGCTAAATTAATATGAAAACGGGTAACAACATTCATTGGATTATTGGTCTTCCAAAATATTGGCTTTTAAAATCACTGACGAGAAATAATTATACAATACATGCACATCTGACGCATCCAAATCAGTATACCTACTTTGTTATTATATTACTACTACTACTACTACTACATGAAATCTATGCTACTGCTTGTGATCTGCAAGTCGCCGAGGATATCGCCAGTTTAGTTGCTAGCCAAAAATACTTTTAAATTATCGTTATTAAATTGCTCAAAATTTAGATTTTTTTTAATGATGGCAAATTCTGGCGTCTATGACTTCTCAGAAACGGTGTGTTATAACAAATTAATTTAAAAAAAGAAAAAAAAAGAAAAGAAAAGAAAGGAGAACGAAAGAGAAAAGTACAAAACCCAAATTATTTATTAGCTTCACAGCAAACTAATTGGAATATGATACTACAATTTATGTCGCTGTACGAAAATACTCGAATCGACAAAAAGTTGAAAGTAAAGCCTTTGTAAAGTTTAAAGTCATTTTGTGCAAAATTTTTTGTAGCTATCAATTCATTGTTAAAAATCTTCTTTTGCATAATTATGCAACTTGCAACAGTCATTTTTTTTGTCGACAGATTTGAGTTTTGCCTCATTATTTATATTAATAAGTATTTTATGTCATTTTATTGCGACTTTTTCCCGACAACGTCGTATTACTCTGGTAGGTATCAAAATCGCGCGCAACGTCGTAAAAACTATGGATTTATCTCCTTCGTGCAACGTTCAGTCGTAGACGGTTTCAATCATTTTGGTATGTGTTCGCTTTATAGTTTTTTTTTTTGTCTTCCAAAATTTAGCATAGCTGATGATAAGTTATAAATTTATGAAATGTGCACATGTATGGCATTCAGAATATAGTGTATGATTACTTTGTTTTCATATGTAATCGAACCCCTCATAAAAAACTATTAAGTCAATTTTACTTTGATTAACGGCTTTTATTGATGACTAAAATGAAATGAAACTCCAAAAAGAACAAATATAACACGAGATTTCTGGTCAATTTTACCGTTTTGTAGGAGATTTTACGTCTGTATTTTATAATTAATCTCTTGCATTCCACCTGAGTCCTTTTCTATCATTGCTAGTTTTGACGTAGATGAAATGATTTAAGTAACAAAACACTGTAATTTAGGAGTTTCGTACCTTTCTTTCAATTAATTAAGCGAAAGGGAAAAAAGTTTATGAGATAACATTCTCTGGTTTTTCTCTCCAAACACAATGCTCTTTTATTCACATACCAGGCATGTGTTATTGTACTTGTAAAAATAGCAAATTTGCTCGAACAGAATTTGTTGAAGATGTTTTCATTTCATAAAACCTGACAATTTTAAGAGGATTTAGAAGCTAATTACAGAAACTGAATAAAAATAACATTTTTTGATACACCAGAATCACCGTGACTTATACAATTTAAAATCGGAATAGAGTGTTGTACACCTAGAACAATCGTTTTTAACCAGAAAGAAATGCACGTTGTATTATATTTCCATTGTAAGTTATTTTGCGATGTATCTGGTCTTGTAAGATAAAAGGAAAATATATGGAGTTATTTCTTTTTTATCAATTCATGAAAAGAATCCTGAAGAGAAAAAATAATCAAATGATGGCGTTGGTTTAACGTTTAAATATTACAACAATTATTTGTGCTTACAATAAAAAATGTCGGACTTCGCGCTAATTAACTGATTTAAGAAACATTACTGAATGATTAAAACATCACCGAATACAAATTTTGCGTAAATATTTTTCGGGGTGGCTCCATAAACGTTAAAAGAACGCATCTCTTCCACATTGGGTGCACAAGTATGATAATATGTATCAAAGAGTTCTCAGAATTTTGTGTTCTAATTTTTCAAAGGCGTGTAGAGATTTGGGGTTATAACAGTAACAGTTGAACCATTTCCTTAAAATTTGTCTCTCATAATGTGTATAATCCATAAAGAGTATCCAGTTCTTGATGTGTACATACTTTACTACACTGTGCTTCTCTTTCCGTCTGGTTATTGTTTGAATTATTCAACAGTCCATCCATATTAATAACTAACCCAGTATCTATTTTCTACTGCTTAGTTATCTATCAAATATCTTGATGAGTTTCTATGTTAAATTTGCATCGTATAGGTGTACTTCAAATGATGTCCATGTTTGGTATAGATTCATATCCCTTTACACTTCAAACAAAGATATCACTGCGGGGCTACTTCCTATATTGCATAGATGTAATATTTACGTCAAGAAAAAAGGGAAAGAAAGAAAATGCTCAGATCCGTTGCTGGGGTCCGTCTTGAACTTACAGTGAGAAGCGAGTCTTCTATCATTGTTGAAGGTTCATTGTGATTCATCAAGTCCTTGATGGGATTTTTTGTCATGAACAGTTGTACCTGTACTTCTTCTTTTCAATTTAATAAAAAAGACTGTATTGATTCTTTATTTTGGCCAAATATTTAGCATTCAATTATTTCGCATAGACATGTATTGGTTGCTGCAAGATATACATTGAACTATTTAACTTATACGTATTCTTCTAATTCACCAAGTTTGAATGCTTTTAAATGCCCTTTAAAGGCTTGTCGTCAGTTAATTAACTGTGTTTCGTTAACCCTTTATAGAAGTTCTCATTTTTTTCTAAATCAACAAGATCTTAAAACTAGACACCAATTGCAAGAAAACATTAATTCTTCAAACTTGAGACGATTCACAAATCGTTTCAAAGAAATGAAAAGCGTTTATTTTGTGCCGGAGGAATTATACATTTCTCAAGGGAAGGAATTTCATTTTTCGTTCGTCTTCTTGCATATGTTTATTAACATTTAATATATAGCGCTTCATCAATCACACTTTCTTAGAAATACTCAATCAACTTAATTACGCCCTATTGCACGTGTCAAAACAACTTAATGGAGATGCTTCCGTGGTGTATTTCATTCAAAATGGAATTTGATTAATTATGTTGCATAGTAATAAATGTGTTCGTGATATTTCTATGTATTATACTGAAATATCTAACACTAGTCCTGTTCAATTTACAGAGTGAATAACTACAAAAACACTATCCTATATCACTCATCAGTTCGACATATTGTGCCAGTAAATTGAAAATGTTGTCATACATATTCATTAAGAAACTGAACGTTAAAAAAAAACATAGGATAACTGCAAAACACAAAGGGAAAACGGTCCTATTTATTTTCCCATTGCCGACAATACTAATGTTTTTTTTAATATTTTCAATACCTTTCAAATAAATTCCCACAGTCAGCAGAAATGCACACCTGAAGTACTTTCACATTCCCTTTTAAAATTAACCATGGATCATAGGCATGACCATATTTATATTTTGCCGGCAAGCAAGTCTACAGTAACCGGAAGTTTGCATATTTTTGCTGCCTGCAGCGAAGTGTAAATACAAACATTTTAAAAATGCATCCCATAAGAAATTTTGAATACAAATGTACTTTAATTTTCCCAAATCTGAAAAAAGTTCACATCAAACTGTATGCGTGCGTCCATACTGAGTACATCATGTTTAACCTCTCTATTTTTAGTAGAGTAAACAAAAGCACAACCTAAGACTGGGAAAATAAATACTACATTTTCCCCTATACCTAAACATGCAGCTTTGGATTCAGCGGTAATCATCTTTTCTGGTTAGGAGAACCGTAACTGAATTAATTCCAATAAAGGTCATTTTTCTGAACTTCATTCTTATAAAAATCAAGCAGAAATTAGCTCATATGACTTTAGTCTGCAATATATATGCTAGGACAAAACAACCTTATATTCAACAATTAGCAGGTTTCTAAACATCAAATCACTCACAAATTACTTCTGAATAACAGAAATAGATATTTTAATATCAGTTTTGTTGTTATGGTACATAAAAATTGTATTTTGAGTGAACTTGTCAGATTGAGCACCTGTGACCAGTCCAAATTTTATATGCTGCCATATATATTACTATAAATAAAATAAGAGTGTTCCTTATGGTCCTGAGCGTAATTCTTCAACACTATTGTTGTAGTCCTTTTTAACATATCCAGTATATACCATATTAACCCCGCTGTACGAAAATACAATTCAAACCTTCCTTTGCATATTTAGTTAAAATTTTCTACAAAATAAAAACAAGAATACAGGGCCTTCCTTCATAAAAATACAATATTAATCTAATTTGACACATGACTGTGTAAAATCGACATAGTTTCTCAAAATTTTCAAACCAAATTGAAAACTCAGGCTCCAGGTTTACAGACATTGCCCTCAACTGAGCTAAAATAACCATTTGCAATAAGGTGTTGCCCTAAAACCTAATTTTTGAAGCAAGTTACACAAAATAAATGAGACGAGGAAAGTAGTTTGGACCAAAAGTAATAATTCAACATTACGATCAAAATTTTCTGTATTTTGGTGCTGCAAAAAGTTGTCGCACTTCAAAATTTTCAATAAAATTTTGATAACATCACTGCGAAAAGTCAAAGCGAATACAGATAAACGGCATTCTACTGAATAAATAATACTTCAAAAATTACCACAGAACCAAGACCAGATCTTAAATGACTACCTGAATGTATGGCAAAAAATGCCAAAATCAGTAAATTTCCCTCAATGCAAAGGAATGACGTCAATATTTTTCATTCAATTTATAATTCATTGCAGAATGTAAGAAAATTCAGTATAAAATTGGTTTTATTAAGATAAATTAGGAAATTCAAGAATTCTAAATACAGACAACACTAGTGTTTTCCACATTTTTTCAGTTGCGGTCTTTCAAAGTTTTGGTCCCTAGCGTCGCTGACGAGTAATTAATTCACGAAATGTGCACATCCGATGCATCATAATCTTCTTTCTAATGAATTCCTGCAGTTAGCAGACATACACAGCCAAAGTACTTTCACTTTCCTTTTAAAATTTTGCCAGCAAGCAAAGTCTACAGTAACCGGATGTTTGTATGTTTTTGCTGCTTGCAGTGATGTGTAAATACATACATTTTAAAAGTACAAGAAATATTTAATCTTAATTGCATTTCATATTTTAGAATACTTTAATTATTCCTAAATCTGTAAATAAAATAGTTCACCTCAACTTGTATGCATGTGTCTATACTGAACACATCATGTTTCACCTCACTATTTTTAGTAGGGGACACAAAAACACACCAGACCGGGAAAGTAAATACTACTGTTTTCCCTATTCGGACCTTGCTACAAATGTTCGAAATTGTGTGTAAACACGATTTCTTTCGATATTCTGACAGCAATTTAAAACGTATTTTGTTATGATCAGTTCGAATGATAGCGAAAATATGTGTAATCTGCATTTCTAATTAAAAAATATGTTCTATCTATACAGCTGTATGTCTTCGTCATTGATCTGATAAAGTTTAGTTTCTTCTGTACAGGAAATAAAGATAAGCGTCAACAACCAATACTATCACCAGCACTATTTCCCAGAAGCTTTGAATCAACAGCAACAGAAGAAGCAAGTAGAAGTGATGATCTCCAAACAATGAAAGACATCGCTTCTGGTGCTGCAGATGCTCAGATTGGCACTATTAACCTATTTGGAGTGCCCATTGTCTGTCTTTATGTAGACGGGAAAGAAAGATTATGTCTTGCACAAATATCCAATACCCTTCTTCGAGATTTTAGCTACAATGAAATTCATAATAGAAGAGTGGCTCTTGGTATCACATGCATGCAGTGCTCACCTATACAGCTTGAGGTTTTACGTCGAAGTGGAGCCATGCCAGTTTCCTCGCGAAGATGTGGTCTCATCACGAAAAGAGAAGCTGAAAGATTAGTAAAGTCATTTTTAGAAGATATTCCCCCACCAAAACTCCCAGAAAATTTTTCCTTTCAAGTTCAACACACCTGTGGATGGGGATGCCAGGGCATGTTCATGCCGTCTCGCTATAATAGTTCGCGTGCGAAATGTATAAAATGCACGGCCTGCAACACGTTCTTTTCACCGAACAAATTCATATTTCATTACCATAAAACTTCCAGCAGCTCATACAGACACCCAGATGCAGCTAATTTTAATTCATGGCGACGACATCTTAATTTGGTTGAAAAAAATCCACCAGAATCATTGCAGTTTGCTTGGGAGGATGTTAAAGCCATGTTCAATGGAGGATGTCGAAAGCGAACAAGTGGTGGGAAAACAAGTTTCAGCTTATCGCCGAACAGAACCAGAGAAACGACCGATTTTAAAAGTCCAGTTGTACCATCAATGATGAGGTCATACCCTGGTCTACAAAGCAGCAATTTATACAGATTAGACATGGCAGAAAACATGCATACAGCGTTTCCGGTGCAACCAGGCCACTCGTCGGTAGCATCATATGGAGACATGTTGAGATCCATGAGTCTTAACTATTCCCCATGGTGGAAATCGTTGTATATGCAACGTCATGGTGTTCCAGCTACTTGTAATATACCATTCAGCTCCGAGTTCAGCATGTCCAACTATGGACACCCACAGTTCCCTTTACCTATTCTAGATACAACAGAAACCTTTATGGATGAAATGAATAAACTTTCAGAAATAACATCGAGCCAAGACAAGAAAGACCGAAAAGGCGACAATACACATACTTTACAACACTGTGATGAAGAAACTGGAAATAACTTTGACCCCTGCGACGAGGAAAACATAGATATTGAGGATAACGAAACAAAAGACCATGATGATACACAAGAAGAAAATGAGACAAACGAAATGGACACAGCTCCTATAAACGTATTTTCGTTTGCTGATCAAAATAAAGTGTCACAAGAACTTAAGGTATGTGGATTGTAGATCAAGGTTTTAAATACATCATTGAAGAAAGTCGGCCACAGTGCATCATTTAATTTGGTTAAGAGTCATCAATTTTGATGTTTAGGTCAGTGGCTCTACCTAAAGACTTCGAAATTTTGACTTTAAATTTTAAAATTGATAATAATTTTAGTTTTTTTTTGTATATGAAGGAACGGAAAGTTTCTTAATCAAAGAAAAAAAAACAGACATGACAAATGCTTCATATCAAATCGATGACAAGCAATCCCGTCGATATAAAATATGCTTCAAGCAATTAATAAAATATCATCATATGTTTTGTTATTTGATAAGATGTTCATATTAATTCCTTCATAAACCATTGCCGATCACCTTAAGTGTGGATCAAGATTTCTCTTCTCTCTTTGTTCATTGGGAAACTGGCAAAATTGTATTGAAAGGATAGATATATCTCGAATAACGCCATTAAACTTTGATATTTCTAGTATAATTTCTAATTACATCGCCATATGAGAATTCAGTATCTCAAATCTAATCAAATTTCTGACAAACCTTATGCCGCTATATACATTTGTGATTGGGATCGTTTAGAGTGATATCATAGGGAATAATTTTGTTTTCAATATAAAATGATTTTTGAAAGCCTAATAATTATGTCCTCGAGAGAGGGTATTCATTGTACAAGACTAATTTTCTGAATGTGATAGTTAAAATTATGACACGTGACATTTCGCGATAGTTCGTTTAGAAAAAAATAATTAAATGGTATGACATTTCAGTTGCATCTAAATATAATGTTAATGAATATTCTAAGCGTTGGTTGTTTATATGCTACAGAAAATTAATGTACGTATCCCGCAGTAAATTAATTTCGAAAATAGCAGACAGGACACTCAGTTGTATATTTTATAGAATACAAGTAATGATAACTGTTCCCAGTAATTGTGTATTTCCCAAAACGCAAAAAGAAATGTTCACACAAAACGTTTACTAATTGATTCCAAGTAAAATATTTATTTTAATGAAAACATTGTTTCTATGGTAACACTTGCTCTTTCTGGCGTTTCATTGTTTTAAAATGAATTATGTGAAAAGTGCATATGTTTTTGCAAAAAAAAATTATAAAGTTTAACTATTTAAGAATCTAAACAATTTTTAATTTCAAATGTAATAAACAGTAAAGTTGTTCCAAATATATGAACTTGAAACATTTATACTTTTTTCACAATATTTTTAGAAAGTTGCAGAAGACAACACTGACAAGACCCGGGAGACAAATATCAGTAAGCATACACTGTATATTAATATTCACCAATTTTCAGTTTAAGTCCAGATTTCGCCACCAGGACATGTTGCATTCCAAGATATATTTAGTATCTCAATCATAGACCCACTTAGCTGTAATCCTTCGAGAACTGCAACCATCCCAGCGTCTTCGGCCGTCCGCGCTATGTGTTTCACCAGAAAGAAAACATTCACTCTCAAATTCTAATGTTTAAGGTGGAAACAAGGTTACTTGAAGTCACTGTACAGTTTAGTGTTCTAAGGACTGTAATTAATTTGTGAATTGACCCCTGGCGACAATTCCCTTTTAATCGATTGAGTTGAGAAAATACAAGGCCAATTGGTACGAGTTTCATATGAACTTAAAATCACAGAAATAAATATATGTTCTAATTGACCTCTAAACTAAGGGTGGTAGGTGCAAAGCTTTGGTTACAAAGGTTAAATTATGCATAATTGTTATTATAAGCACGCGATCCCTTCTTATTTATTCGTAAAAAAACGTTTGCAGCAATAATCCTATCTTGTTTTGGTCAACGAGCTTGATAATCTGATGTTCAAGTGACCTGTCCTAGTCGTTCAAAGGAAAATAGGCGCCTTTTGAAAATATCTTCTGATATAGTTCCATGAAAAAAATATAACTGTATTGGCCAAGATTTCAGTCTTCCTACTGGAATTTCATGGTGTAAATAATTTACTCATCCTTGAAAGAATTGAGATTTGGTTCAATTAATGTAGTGTCTCCCTCTTCTGTTTGCGCTTACTCCTGACGCACTTTCTAATATTACTGAAATTAATGTTGCACTCTATCACATGTTAATATTTGTCAGATATCGGTGGTTCGGTCCTACTTACTTTTACACTTGAACGATCACCATTATATAGCTGAAATCCTGATGGAAGTGGTTTTCTTAACGAAAAAAATCAGAAAAAGATCGTTTGTTAATATCAGACTGAAATAAGAAATAATTATGTTGCATCGAAGCAAAATTAAAAATACTAGACTTTTTGGTCAACTAACGAAAACACTTCAGACTTTTTGATCTGGAAAACGATGCATACAATATTCCTTGAAGAAATGAGATTTAGAGGACACAATATTCCAAAAACTGTCGTCTGGGTAGCAACCAAAATATTACTGAAGAAGCAATAAATGTTATGTTGCTTCAAGCTTACAATTTTCTTTGCAGAAGAGAAAGAAAATAGCAGCAGTTCAAGTGACGAAAGTTTGTTTGGTGACAGTGATTTGGAATCATTTTCAGTCGGTAGGTAATGTATACAACACAAATAATAACCGTTTACATTAAAAAAATGATGATATTACAGACCAAAAACGGACAAATAACCTTCGATTTACTTGCTTTGTATTTTCTTTCCCGGTTTTGTTCGTATCAGAGGATGTTATATTTTCCTTCCAGTTACTAACTACCCCTATCTGGACATGAACATATTGCACTTATTCATATTCAATGCATTTCTACATTGTCTTTCTAGATAAACTGAAAGAATTTTTACAAAGGGCTAAACAACTGCGAAAACAAAAAGAAAGGAAACGCAAGCACGGTAAGTTTAATACGAGAATAATTTTAACAACTGTTTTAAGATCTGGTAACATATATCTGAAATAAAAAGGATAATTGTATGACAAATGAAAAAAAATAAAAATAATAATAATAAAAACACAAAACAAAAACAAAAACGGCGAACTAGAAAATATTTTATATGTTGAACCAGCGAAAAAGACATAAATAAAGTCAAACAGTCTTTATACAGTAAATCATATCATAATACTTCTAGCTTATTTCTGCAATTATACACCGGTATTTGTTCTGCATTTAGAACTTTATGAAAAGTTAAAGGAATATATAATGAATTTTTCAAAAGATCTCATCATAATCAATAGCCTTAATGACTTTTATCTAGTATATCAAAAATATTGAACAGTGTATGGATTGAAAATTATACATACAGCACCATTAATTATTCAGTTAAAAAGTCATATGAGCGTATTCAATTTGTGAACATTTATTACAGGTTTAGCACAGAATATGGAATCGGGCAGTAATAGTGCACAAGACTGATAACGGTACTGTAACATGTCTGTTGACAAATACTGGAGGAAGAAGCCATGAAGTGCAATAACAATACTATGAATTCTATTTATTTACAAATGTCGTTGTTCTTATTTATATTTATCATGACGTTGTTGTGCTGATCGTACTTATATATAATGATACTGATGAATAACAAATTTGGACCTTTGTATGTAAATTCTTTTGTTATGCAAGGGAATAATCCATATAGCACACAATTCTTGTGTTTAATTAAAAGTTTTTTTATTTTGAATTGTTGCTACCCGGTATTTCAAAGATTAAATATTTAGCCTGGTGCAGGGATTTAAATTTTATGTTGAGGGCTTAAATGAGCAGGACATCTTATTAACAAGTACATCCCTCTAGAGGGGAAATAGGTAGAATAATATGAAATTTTGTTTTAAAGAATTTTACGGCCTGTAAGTTAGTTATAGAAGGACGGTAGGAAATACTTTCATTGAAAACTTGAGAACTAAGAGTTAAGGTTTTTGTCCTATTCCTTGGGTCTCAGCTGTTCAATGAACTTCGGGCTCGGGACATCGTTTCACTAAATGTCGTAAGAGGTACGACATATCGTGAGTCCTGTACAATTCATGGAGGTTCCGCTTAGTCGTAACTCTTACGACCTTTAGTGAAACGGTACCCAGGTTTTGAAGTCCTACCCTTTAATTCTCAGTTGTTCAATGAAAATAATTCCCTAGCGTCCTTCTTTAACCAGTAGACATTTCTTCGAGGAACAGAAGTCTTGTCAGTAGATTATGACTTTAATCTAAATAAAAGATCTGAGTTGTATGACAGATATTAACTAGATAAATGTTGAAAATTATGTTCCATATATGTATTTACTTTTGAAGACATTTATGCCTGTAAAATATAAAAATCGAAAGCTTGTTTACTTTTAGTATATGAATTTAAATAGTGTTAAAGAAAAGTGTCTCTGAATATCCGGAAAGCGAATGGGTTCTTCAATAGGACTTATTACGATTTTTCCATTCGTTTTAAATTTTTGTAAATTGAAATACATTATTTTCAGTAGTACACATATCTTGCTAACCTCTGAACTGGTTCATGTTAGATCATCACTAAAAGACGAAATAAAACGCGAATCTGCATTTGAATTTGAGTTTATTAAAACTAAACACGGTGATTTTTATATCGTATAAAACTGGCTTGATTAGCTTCTGTACCAGGTTAATGTGGTTAATGATCCATCTAGACCTAAGTCATCGCAACAAACATATTACGGCCGCCATCATGAACTTGTAGAACGTTATGATGTTTTCATCTCCCCCATGTTTACGTCATTAGTTGTCTTAATCCATTTCCGGATGTGACCTACCGGACATGACATGAGTACCTCGGCGGATGTTTCTAGAAAAGAAGAGGACGTTTACCCTACCTGTGCATCTGGTCCATTCTCCCGGTTTTTGGTAGAGTCCAAGTTGCTCTTTCAGTTTTTGTTTTTTTATGTAGATCTGATTTTAGCTTTTATGTGTTATATGTAATATTTGTCTTTGTGTTTTTTGGCGTTGTCTTTCCCTTGGGTTTTCGGTTTTTGATCATCCTTCTTATCGCGGTTTCCCCGACTTCTATCCCAGGAAAAATATTCACAACGGAAGTAGGAACTATTACATTTATTATATTAATTTCCTCCAGTAACTACAGGAGTCCTTTTGTCATTAGACACTAGTTTGGTTACCAAATGCCCTAGTTCAATTTCGCCTAATGAATGAAAAAGGTTTGGCTAAACGTTCCTAAACTGCTCGATTAAGCTACGCTAGAATATCACTGTATTAGATTCAATTCCACTAAGCTTCATTCATAATAAGGTTCCATTGCGATATTAGAAAATGCCCATATGACAATATTGCTATAAAATATTATTGTAACAAGTATATTGCAAACAGGTCTTAGGTGAGTACAGAAATGAAAATGCATCACACGGTATAAGAACGCATTAGAAATCTTTACCAGACATATCATGAAGCAATAATTTGCAGTTTCTGAGCACAAATGAGATACATTTTTAAAAACTGTATAAATATCACCCGAAGCAAGGTATCTTGCGGACAGCATAAAGTGGGTGAGCGACAGAACTTGATATAGACATTATATATCTGAGGCTTGATTAGTCATTATGATTCACTTATACTTTTATTTTATTTCTTTCTCAGAGAAAGCATATTTGCCAATAAAATTACAAATAAAATATGTTGTGAATGCATAACATAGTTTTAGCTTCCCAAAAAATCGATCGATAATGACCAGCTGACCAATACACAATCATATTTTCGAAGCTTGATATATATTTGCAACGGCTGACAAACATTTTCTATTACACGAAGAGGAAAGATGTACAAAGGCAGTAAGATCTTTGTATGATACGTCAACATAACAATGAAAATAACTAACCTTAACCTTCTCCCCCAAAGTGACGACCGAGTGTACAGTTTAATTGTACAGTAATTAAATACTACATTTGGCTAAGTTTAAGTAAAGTTTGTCATATGGGTTTGTTGTATAAAGTAAAACAATATGGTATCAAAACGACCTTCTTCAATGGTTTTTTAAAAATTGAGAACAATAGGCAGTCTATATAACTGGGATTGATAAATGCCTCCTGTACTTGGTCCTCTATTGTCTCAAGTTTATATAAATGACATTAGTCGTAATTTACATTCATTAAACCGATTATTTGCTGACGAACATCGCCTGCTTGCTTAAGTTCAAATGTTAGTGACATTGTTTCACAAATTAACAATGATTTGACCGAACTTGAGAAATGGTCAAACAAGTGGGTGATGACTTTTAACATATTCAAAACCGAAAATAGTACTTTTTCATAATGAGAATACCGATATCAACCTGGTATTTTTTTTAAATAACCAAACCGTAGCTTGTTCCAAAACACATAAGCACTTAGTAGTGATGGGGAAAGGGCTGAACATATTAATAAATATTGTCATTGCAACCAACCAAATATAAGTCTTAAGGAACAAAAGTACACTCTAAGCAGGATAACACTAGCTAAATTATATCTGGTATATATACGACCTTTTCTCGTATATGCTTGTAAGGTTTGGATAATTGTGGAATTGCTAATTCTGATTTAGAACAGATGCAAAAAGTGGCTTCCACAAAGTAATTGGGTAACCTGTTTTTCCTAATGGATTTTGCGAAAGAGACAGCTTTTCATTTCCTATTGTTAATTTTCTTTTTCTGGATAGAGATGCTCTTTTAGCTTCCTCATATGGGATAATATGAATCTAACACCAGGGAAAGTGCAAGACCGGAAAATCTCAGACACCCGAGGATAAGATTTCTCGTCCTCTGACGAGGCTTGCCGAGTCAGAGACGAAGAAATCTTATTTGAGGTGTCTGAGATTTTTCAGTCTTGCATTTTCTATGGCGTTTGATTCATTTTGTCAACCCTTTTTATGACTATTTAAATTTTGGCGCCAAATGATTACCTCCCCTACTCCAATTGCCTGTTTGTTTACATCTGCAGACGCTGGTTTTCACTGCAATTAAAGGCGTTAAGGGCAAAAAAATAATTAAATAATGCAAACAACAGTTGTTCTAAAGAAATATGACGATATTTCAGTGGATGAAGTCAGGAATTTTGCAAGGAAGCCATGAAACTGATGTGAAGTGGACACAAATATTGCGGGAAAATGCTCGTGAAGGCGTTCTCACCTAGGCTGGGTGGGTGAGACGAAAATTTGCTTGGGTGAGACCAGAAAATTTCGTTGAGGCAAAGCAGTATGGATAATGTTACACAAGGGGTGAGAAATATATTTCACAGTTCGCAAGATATCCTGGAGTTTGT
>JAOXYH010000037.1:205007-216817 GCA_028566455.1 Botula fusca | reverse complement strand
TTGGACAAAACTTTGTGAAGTTGGGAATGTTTGTAACAATCATGTCAATTACTCCCAAAGTTTAACGAAGATTCATTAAAAATATCGATGGTGCGCAATTGTGCTGAAAAATGGGATATTATATCTCATCAAATTTTGATACTAATTATTGTGCTGACTATACAAGTGTGGGAACGAAAATATAAAAGTGGTCCATAAATGTGAGGTTAAATCTGGAATCTTAGCAAGTGACTGTACAATTCAATTTGCAAAAGTTCAAAAATAACGAATATAATAAAACATCAGCATTACATTTTCACCGTGAAAGCTCACTGGAAATGTCCTCTCCAGTTTTAATATAAGGTGAGATGAAATGGTTATTGTTTGCTTAATTATTCAAACTTTTTGCAAAACACTCATCGATCGTTAATTTTTTTTTTCTCTGTATTGAATTTTCAAAACTTTTGAGCTTATCGTTGATTATCCTTCACAGTAGGAGTGGGTTCTAGATGTTAAGCGATTTTCGTTATTTTTTTTATTTGTACAGTCACGTGCCCGCATTCCAGATTTGTCCCCTTAATATATTTCGGGTCCTTCACTGTGTATACTTTACCTATCCTACAGACAGCGTATAAAACACATCTTGAATATGTAATCGTCTATGAAAATACAAAATGTAGTAGTGTTTTTAAGCATCCAACTTTTATGGATTAGATTAAGAAGACAATTATATTATATAGTATTGCTATCCATAGAAGAGAAGGTTGATGCTACAGCGGATTCGATAGATCACTGGTCATAAAGCCGCACTGTCACAACGGTGGGAATGTGGTCCCCGCTAAGGGAACGATAAATATGTGTCGGCATTAAAATCTAGTTCTAATGAACCAAGTATTCCGGAAAGCTTCGAAATACATTGTATGGTTGTCACAAGACTTGGACTTAGACTATATGGTGTATATATATATTGTGTGACAAAATTTCTTTGTCATCCCTTACAAAAGAATTGCTGGATTAAATTGTTGTCAAATTACTATATGCACGGAAAAACACATGTATACCAGTATTATAACCATCCCAAAATATTGACCTTACGAAACAAGACGACGCTTCACATAACATAGAAATTTTTAGACGTATACATGTATATTCATGTGAAACAAAGTGTGATAAATTTGATACTGATTTTTATGCGTGCATGTGCACCTTTCGTAAATTAATTAATTGCTACGGATCCGAAAACTTGGAAGACCATAACCGTTACCAAAAATCTTGTAAAGCGAGCAGTCGCCAAAATAACCGAAATAGGAAGCCAAACCATCTCAGCTTTGCATGAGGGGGGTAGTAGTTTAAGGTTTTATTCTGGTTAAAGTTTCCATTTGTTTATCACTAAACGATTCTATTGATTGTGTTCATCAATACCCTGGTAAAGCTTTGTCTTTTGACTTTTCCCGGTTCGATGGTTTGTCTATCGATACCCTGGTAGGCCTACGTCTTTGCTTGTTACCTACACTGTCCGTTACTTGTGCTTTTTTAATTCTCAGAATTTATACGTTATTATCTGAAAATCAGCTTGTGGAGATGATATATCATTTCTTGGATATGAAACAGAATTCCAGAAATTTGCGGATATGAAATGCTCCCAAGATTCAGATGTCCATGCAAGATTAGTAATGGAAAGAGATAATCAAAAGATTTTACTAGAAACTAAGTGGTGTCCTTGTCGGTGGGCATCTTTGGCTCTTCCCAACATTATGTACACATCACAGGTGATTTGTAACGGAAATCTTCCTTTTGTTCCGGAATTCTGCATTTAGTGGGCTAAATGATGCAAGAAGAACTGTTTAATTAGTTTTTAACTGTTATGACGGTATGCCAGGTATATGAACGACTTGACCCAAGAATCTGTTTCCGGTTCCGGTAATTGCCAGACGATTAGATTCGCGTGCTAGGAATGATGTACGCTATTGTATCTTATTACAATTACATGGTTAATTTACGTTGCTGACACTTGTTCTGTAATTCTGACATTATAAGTGAAGGAAGACGTTCATCCTGTCTACTTAGGATTTTCAATCTGCTACAACAAGACTTTGTGTATTAATTCATATAAAACTATTTCATATTTTTATCAATTTCACTTTGACATCGGTTAGCGTTTTCCATGCGTCTTTTCCATCGTTTTATTCGTCAAATCATGCAACCGAACCAATGTGGTGCATGCAAATTAACTTTGTTAACGAGGAAATAATTGTATGTGTGCATATGATTCATTTAATTATTATCTTTAATTGACAATAATGATTTTGATAAATAGTACGAACCTGATACTTTGGCAGTATTATATATCTTCCTGGCAGTCCGGACTGTTTCCATCATTATATGACAATCAAGCGCCCAAATGATTCTGTTGTTGCGTGACAAAAACGCTTTGCTTTAATTTGTAATTACAATTTAGGGTTAAACTTGTAAAGGTTTATTATTATTGACGCGTGCATCAATTTATTACCCATAATCATATAAAATAAATAAATCTATTAAATGTAATTATTGTAAAATATCAGGCAAATATCAACAAACAAGGAGACCTTAATCGCATGTCGGAAGAAATTAATTTCCTATGTAAAGAGAACTGTTTAATTCTGTTTAATGTGTTAAATGAAGATTGAATCAATAGATACAAAAATTGTTGCAATTATCCGCTATAATCATCGTCAATATTTTACTAATAATTGGCCCCCACGGTCTACATTTACATGATCCCCAGCCTCCAGCTTTTCCTTTTATATTCGATTGGTGTGGTTAAATAAGTTTTACGAAAACAGAATTTTATAACTTCTTTATGAAAGTCAGCAAAAAGTGAAAATTCTATGGTTAAAATGTTGCACTTTGTTGACCGAAATTCCCTCGCCTCCGGCCTCGGGCGATTAACAACTTAGCTATCATTATCTTGATCAATGTTACAGCAATCACATTAGAAGTTAGTTAACAGATAAAAATCTAATGGTTCATAATAGGATATTTTTCTCAATTATTTTGATAGTTTTCATTCAGAAAGTGACAAGTGTGATTATTATAGTATAAACAGTTATTTATGATCGTGTAAAATTAATTGGCTTATTTTATAAAATTACTGTCTGCTAGACCGATACAATCGTTTGGAAATACAATCCTTACTTTTGGAAAAGAATAAACTTTAAATGGATTTTAAACATTGTTCAAACAAAAAATAATTAACCTTTCACAAATAATTTTTGGGGCATTTATACAAAATGAAGTTTTAATACTTTTCCGTTTCAGATGCAGGGAAATGCAATTTTTGTGTAACATTTTGGAACGGTAAAGGTTTTGTTAGACTACGTTTAAGGATAGATAGACATAAATAAATAATATTAAAAACAGAAGGAAAATTACTCTTTTAATTGGAAATAGTGACGACGACCTTTACTTCTATATGATAAAGAAGAATTATAAAAAATAATACTACATCCTTCCTTTTCAAGTCAAGTGAAAACATCACTTTCCTTTTTTAAAACTGTAATTAGCTCATTAACATTTTTTAATTTTGTCATTCAGTTTTTATATTTTATATTTTATTTGTGTTACTTTGTATCTAGTTTATTGGGAATAAAGAAACTTTTAGCTATAAAAGTTAGAACTATGAAAAAAGTTAATAATCAAAGCTCCAGGTAAAAGTTACAACCATTTTGATAGTTTTAGTGATTTTGATGCAATTTCATTTATATATTAATCTTAAATACAAAAAAAAAGAAAAAATTAAAGCATTAAATGATAAACAGAAAACAACATTGAAGGAAAACATACTGGATTTAATAGTACATTTTGAGACTAATCTAAATCTGGACAGTTACACAATTTATAACAATAATTTCTTTAATTTAAGAATATGATTTAACCTGGCAACTAAATGATAAAAATCGCTATTTTTGAAATTCATTATAGATTCTATTTCTCTCATTTAATATTTTTTCTCTTCACTTTTTACTTTACGGGAATTAAATGGGAAGCAAAAATAAATGTTGATAATCTAATATGAGTGATAAATACAAAAGTACAATCATTTATCATTCGCTTCAACAAATATTAAAAGGATTGCTCCCTGATTAATTAACGTGGCGAGAGATGTATCTATTTAGGATGATATATTTCCAAAATAATTTAATTTGAAATTGACGAAGATTGTGAAATTTGATTCTCCAATTAGCAAACATATGTTGAAAATAACTATGTTATTTTGAAATAAACATACAATTTAAAATCTGAATACACAGTATATTATATATCATTCATCAAAAGAATTTGATTGAAGTTTATGAAATTTGAGGTCAGCTTGAAAGTTCGATTTAATTTAAAGATAGCTATATTCATTTCCTATTTATTTAAGATTAAAGAGACAGCACTAGAAGGTGTTAGAAAAGCAGGCAATTTTTCTTTTTGTTGACAGTTTTTCTTGATGTTGATTTTTCATATTCTGATCCCACCCCTATTTAACAGATGATGTAGCTTGGCGCCTGATACTCCCGCAAGTGACTTCGCCGTTCTATACGATGACACAAATGATACAGAATATAATGAGCAATTAGGGATATACTATACCATGGGTAATTGATCATTTCTAATAGAGGCAAATAACAAGAGTGACTTTAAGATCATCTAAATTAATCTACCTTTAAATAAAGTGGCTTCAAAAGTGCGATAATAATATACTTAGTTTCATAACCCGAGGAGTCCACCGATTTTCCTATTGTCAACACAACTGACAAGGCCTTTGATCAATTTTCGTTGAATATCACCCACCGAAGTGTTTCAAATTATCTTCTGTTTACTAACACACACCATCTCTTCATACATGAATGATTTTCAACAGTTTCCAATGAAAAGAAGGTAATTTATACGCCATTACACACCAATTTGTAATTTCACCAACAGTGGCTTTCTGATTGGTCGACGTCACATCCGGATAGTACAAATGGATCATAAAACTTTCGAAGTGATTCTGAATGGTTACAGTTGATGAAACGACTTCATTTATTTGAGATCTCTTTTTCATTTAATGTAATTTATTAACCCGAAAGAATTCTTTAAATGAGTGAACATGCAACCCGTCCCGTTTTCATCGAGTGACAATTCTGCTTTTAGCAAGCTACCGTCGTCCACAACCGTAAAACCGTCGGAAAAAGCAGAAACATCAAACAGTGAAAATATGTCTGATAAACAGTCAAGTTCAGCTGCAAAACCGTCACCTCCAGTGGGACAAAAACATCATTTAAAATTTAGTGTGGATTCAATAATGTCAGAAAAAGGACCTGTTAATAATGACAGAGAAAATACAGAATCTCCAAATTCAGTGAGTTCTGAGGACAGTTTACAGGAACAACCTAGGATTCCTACAATGGGACCTTTTAGTATGGATGACATATTAAGTAAACAGACATTATGTAGAAGTAGTGCAGTACCTCCTCATGGAGAAAGTCGGTGGCAGAACTTTTATAATACAGCATCATTCCCGTGGCTATCAACCTCCGGTCTGTCTCCGCCAAAAGGTAATTGTTCAAGCACAAAGATTTTACCAATTATTTGTTGGACAATGTAAAGTCACAAAAAAGCAAAAAAAATACATCTTGATGTTTATAAACGAAGAAATAAAATAATTTAAATTTTTATATGTGAATTTTTCAGTTATTCACTTTTTAACCGTTCTTTTAACCGTTCTCTTTGAAAGATTAAATAAAAAGGTTGAAAAGAGAAATGTAAAAGAAGAAAGAACTGAAGACATTTTTAATTTCAAGCAATAAATTGTCTATAAAATATTAATTGAAACTTAACATAGAATAAATACTGACATAAGAACTCATTTCCCTTGATGTGTATCAAATTACTTTTGAAAAATATATTTATTATAACTGTAAGCAGAGACATATGTCTCTGCTGTAAGTTTTACAAAATTTTGTATTTTTATTGTGTCATTAATTGAGTATAGTTAAAAAGTTTTTAAATTGTTATAGTGAAAAAGAACGATAAAATAAAAAAAAAATCAAATAGATTTTCAATATCAATGAATCAAAAAGATTTTTCAAAATCAATAAATCAAATTAATTTGAATGCAACAAAAAAGCAAAACTGGGGATTATTATAACATAATTAATTTATGTAATCCATTTGTATTTCTTTCATCTTTACATCGAAAACTAATAGATGACTGAATTGAACATTAATTTTAATCTAATCGATGATTTGCTAAATGATTTTAATAAATAAAATTTCTGAAGGCTAATGTAAAGTGATTATTGATGATAATGTAGACACAATAGAAACATTTGTATTAATGATGAGACAACACAATACCTACAGCCATTTTTTAATGTTTTCATTAATATTCGCACCTGTCTTTTTTACTTTGTATTTTGCCTTTGTAGTTTCACCTGTTTAAAATAATATGCCCAAAACTGGAAAATGTGCATAATTTTGAAAGTAATATATAAAATCAAAAATATGATATGTCGTGATTATGTAAGTATACAACATAAGTTTATTAAAGTTAGAGACACACAATACAATAATATATGTCTCTGTTAAAATATTAAGGTAGATATAACTAAATTTGTTGTACTTGAATGTAATTTAATGTGATCAATCTCATTTTGAAGATATTTTTATTTACCCTTCAAAAGTACTTTTATATCTGTAAGATAACTAATGAAAGTTGTGTGAAGTGTTTTTAATATGTTAGCATCCCTATCAATTTAAAATGGTAACGTTTTCTAAATTACATAGGTTAATACGTGTAATCATGTGTATTTCAATTTCATGCATGGTCAAAACATAAAAATGAAATATAATTTTATTTTCATTTTAAATTTCATAGAGTAAGATAATGTATGCACCCTGCGATTCTAATTTTATTTAACAGATAAATTTCATATAAATTTGAATGAATTGACTTGTTTGAAAATATTTAATGTTAGGTGATATATCATGTAAATTTGAATTGAATTGAGCTGTTTTTCTATTTTAATGTCTCACCAATTCAAAGAAATAGGCAGTAGCTATTTCTTTATTAAAATGCTCTTACCCAAAAATATATATTTGAAATGTAGGGATTGGATACACATGTCCGTTTAATATATTTACAATGGAAAAGAAAACGAAAATAATAATTTATTTACAATTTGCCAATTCTGCTTGTTAGGTTAATTCCGATTCCCAAGAAAAAATTATGAAACTTTCAGATCGTAAACCAGCGTGTCATATTATTGATACACATTAACACTGTCAATGTAAACAACATCTCGTAAATCACGCGGTCAAAATAGCTGCCAATTAATTGAATTAAGATAAAATCTTCATTGGATTTGATATAATTAGAAGTGTTAAATCAGTTAATAAGCTTCTTCAGTGTCAATCAGTAAGTCACGGTGTCTTTCAATTTACTGTATCGGTTTCTTATCGGAGACATTTTTCAACACTTCTACTCAATTACGGCTATTGATAATTAATTTTAATAAATTTATTTTTACTTGTTGACTAAATTGACGAGATAATGGCTGTCCAATTAAATGTTTCTAATGTAGAACCGTATATCATGTTATCGGAAGCAGACTTTCTTTTGACCAGTTAGAAGAGAAACAGATGACCCTTCCGAATTAACAGATATTCGCGGGCAGGCGCCTTATCAATATTTCTGATTTGCCCGTGCGATAAAATTAATAATATGATTATCTAATTTAAGATAACAATTCAGAAGTGCTTAGGTTTTCATCTTTGTTTCAGGACCTCCCAGTCCAGGCAGGATAAACCCACAGAAATGTACCTTAAGGAAACATAAAACCAACAGAAAACCAAGAACCCCTTTCACAACGTCTCAGCTGTTAGCACTAGAACGAAAATTTCGTCAGAAACAATACCTTTCTATAGCTGAACGTGCAGAGTTTTCTGCATCTTTGAATTTAACGGAGACTCAAGTGAAAATCTGGTTTCAGAATCGAAGAGCTAAAGCAAAAAGACTTCACGAAGCGGAATTAGAGAAACTAAAAATGGCAACAAAACCTATGCTACCACCAGCCATAGGAGTGACATTTCCCGCCGCTGCAGCTCTGTACAGTAACCATTTTGGACGACCACAGAACTTTCCACATTCGTTCATGTCACCTTTCAGTTATGGAAGCGTCAGTATGGTTTACCATCATTAAAAAGTTTACCAAGACCAAAGACAGGACCATACATCCTCATTTTGTTACGGGTGACCGAGGGTTAAAGAAAATCGTGCAATCTTATTCGTTCTCCTCAGGTCGGTGCTACATGTTCTAAAGCATTCATGAACAGTGCTCAGTAGGTTAACTGTCCACTTATTCGAAACAGCAACAATTGCATTATTAACAATAAATGTGCTAGCAGTTTATGTCAAACTGTATGTATACTTCGTTTACTTGCCAAAAAATCTTTTTAACATGAGGTTATGGATTTTTAGTTGATCGTTTTGTAAATATTAAATAATATTTATATTGACCACGTGTTTTATTCCTGTTGTTGTAAATTACATTTATTTGCAATTAAAAATATGATTTACACCTTTAAATTTCGTTTTTGTGAAATTATTTTATTAAGATGAACAAACCTCCTTGAAATTTTGCTATCATAAAATTATGAGATGTGTTAACTGATTTGTAAAAGGCATGCAATAAAAATTATATGACATATTTACAGATACTTTATTTGAAAGAAAATTGATATTTATTACAGAAAATTGAGATGTTGATTTCAATAAAAAGACTTTATATTATATTTTGTCTACTGTGTTAAAATAACATCTTTCAAAATTAAAGTTCACGTATGAAGGTAAAAGACTCCTTGAAACCTTACTTTTTTCCCTACAATCAGGAATATTGTATGCAACAAAGATTTAATTATGATAAGTTTTGATTCTATGTTTGATATTATGCTGTTCAGGTTTTGAACACACATTATGAATTTGAAGGCAATCTTACAGATAAAAACTTAAAAACTACACTAGCTTTGTAGCCAACATAGCAAAAACAGCGACTTGAAAGGTGAATAGTCAATCTTCTCTGCCTTTTCACTGCTTTATCCGAAGTGTGTAATTGTTGAGAACGGAAAACTGTTTAAAAACATCTAGCAGACTTGCACTTTTTCAGTCTCATAAAATGAAAACAATTTGAAAAGAAAAAAGATGTACGGAACCAAGCGAAATAGGAACTGGAAAAATAAAATGGAATGAAATGAAATAAAAGTATTTAAATAATTTAAATATACTTATTATTTTAATAAACCCAGTATTTATTTACTCCTGTAAATGATGTGAATGCCGAAATTAAAGAATTATAAAGAGATAATATTTATATAGGAAAAAGTAAATTGTACAATTACTGATGACATTTTTTAATGTCTGCCTGTTTTATGCTACAGAACTGTGAGCACTTTATTTATTTTATTTTATTTAAGGCAGTCAAATTGATACTTATACTATGAACTAACCAAATGTCAGCCTGTTTATGCTACATAGATGTGAGCTCTTTATTTTATTTTAGTTTTATTTCTTTGACACAAGGTAGTCAAATTGATAACCAACCATTGATATATTTCAACTATTTTAGGCGCCAAACTTAAAAACCTTGAGCGGTATAACAAATTAAAATAGAGGTAAAAAAGTCCAGCTTTCAAACACTCATTTAGTATGATCAATCCAACGTCGTATTATAAAGATGCGACTTCGAAAAAAGTTTCATTCTTTCAAAATAAAAAATCCTTCTTTTTGAACATGAAATTGGCATAAATATTAAGTTTCCAAAATATTTTTATGACTATGGAATAAGAGCAAATGGGCGGTTTTTATCGGTTATTATCTGCAAAGGCTTGTCACAGATAAACCCATCATCAAAACAAGATTTTCACCTTCAATCATTGGGAACATGTTCTCAAGTCTGGATCTGGACATTAAAAATAATGAAGACCTCCCATCAAGTCCTAACTTTCACAGTTAAGTCAATGTTTCTGTCAAATTTGAATTTGTTCAGACGTAAAGATTCAAATTATCTCTCAATGTGTACTTTTTACACAGTAATAGTATCTCCTCCTTAGTCAATAATACACAACACTGATTACATCCTATGGAGATATACATATTTTGTTGGTTCCAGCCGATGTAATATTTTATTGCATAATTGATGTAGTCTGGCTCACAGCAACAAAAAAAATGACACAGTTGGTACAGACAGGAGATTGGCTCACACATACATTTCTGCGAGACAGAAAATTGTCATGAAATTGAAACTTTAAAGTCAACAAAAAATGAATAACATTATAGAAACTACACGTAAAGGCTATTTTGAGGAATTAGTTGGTGAAGGACTTGCGTAAAATTTGTGAGCGAATCGGGCAAGTTTTCACACACACACAAATATATAAGACAAAAATTAGTCTTTATTATGCATAATTCAAATAATAACAAATTAAAAAAAATACGTACTAATGAAGAAGTACAATGAAAATGAAATAAAAATTTTCCGGCGTCCTCGACCTGGTCAATAGAGAAAAAAACTGCAAGAATATATTGGCTCAGAAAGTATATCTATTTCAAATGGGAACTGTGTCTAGAGGACAATGAAACAGCGAAAGACAAATGAATTTCATAAAAGCTGACTTCTACCTGCACTCATTACTGAATCATTCACATTTCACCAACGCGGAACATTAATCAAAAGGTTCAAAACCATTTCTCATTCCAAAATCTGTGTCTCTTTACGTTCATATTATTTATTTATTGGGCTTGAAGCAATTACATCTTTTATAACCGTTTCATCTTTGTATCATTTACAGGGATTTCTTTGGCTAATAAAAATACATATGTTTATATATAACGGTAAACATGTTAATACATTGTAATTATCTGCTTTAAGTGATAACTAATAGTTCTTTCAACGCAAGCTATCAAATAAAAACACGTTATTATCTAATTTGATAAGTCTAATTCAAATATTTACAGTAGCGATGTTTAGAGTGATACCAAAGTGTCAAAACTGAAAATGGGGTTCTAGATTACAAATAAATATAAACATAACTCTGCCCAGAAATTTCAAGTAGAAATTTCTCTCGAACTTTTTCTTTGCTTGAAATCTGTACATATTTTATCAAACACGATTAAATTTAACCAAAACAGTTGTGGAAGTTGCATGTTTCGAACTTTTGCTTAAATTGGAAATGACCCTATTGTAGTAAATACATTAATTAAAATACGACCACAGATATGGATCAAACTTTAGCATAGGACCCAATGGCATATCTCAGAAGGCTGCAACTTGGTTTAAAGTTTAAGGCGGTCTTTGAGAAATGCATATAATTTATCTTTCTGAAAGACAAACTAGGCACAATTGTTCAATAAGGTAAAACGTTAAGCCGTCTTGGATATCTGACCAACATGGGTAGTTATGGATCGGATCCAACAAAACTAGCTTAATCCCATTCATTTTTCGAACCTGTCCTAAGTCGGGATATGTTGGTCATTGGTTTGTACTCCTTTTTTCATTATCTAATTTTAGTTTCTTGATATAGTCCAGTTATTTGTTGTGGTCTGTTTCCACTATATATGGTGTGAGGTTTCTCACTATGTTGAAGACTGTAGGGCGACCTTTAGATGTTTTGTTTTTAGGTCGTTTTTATTTGGCGATTGGATGTTGTCTCCTTAACATTTACCCCATTTCCGTTCTTTTTCACACGTATAGTGCGCAGTATAGCGGTTGCAAAATTTCATTTCTGATAATGTTCCTGTGGTGAAATTTTCACAGCAAAAAATGCTG
>JAOXYH010000035.1:835205-848772 GCA_028566455.1 Botula fusca | reverse complement strand
GTACCGACTTAAATGATATTCGTCACAAATATTTCAATTGTAATAATATGTTCGATTTGTTCAACAAAACTCCAAGCGTTGATATTATAAACTTTTTGAAGGAAGTAAATTTATATAGTAAAATCTAATGTTTATCTGATATTCAAGTTCTAGATATACTTCTTTTATTGTCTTAGTATAAATTTTTAATCCTATTTTTACCTGTACATATGATATTTTGTTTTATTTGATCCATAGTTTAGTTTATTCCGACCTTTAATTCATTTTTATTATGTTTAAAATTCATTAAGTTTTTCTCGCCGCCATATAGCCATTGCGTGCTGGTGCGGCGTAAAACCACAACAATCAATCAATCAATCTAAGCAAAGGCTACACAGACTCATAGAATGCTTGCGTGATAAAGCACTCAAGTTTTACAGTACTCGTGTACTACAATGTGTAAAACGTTAAATATACAATCAAAGAATTTTGCTTGGTAGGAGAACAGAACATGTTAAAAGAGTTCACTTCGACTCCGATAATGAGTCGGAAACGGAGTCGTCAGATCTTGCTGTAAGACTTTTAAATAGATATGATAGGAGACCTTCACCAGCATACGACAGAAAATCCACACAATCTAATTGGCAGTCTTCAGTTGAATCTCGTATTAAAATGACACAACAGGACATTTGTTTCAACATTGAAGAAGCTGTTTGCAGGCTGTTTCCAGACGACCAACTGGTAGTCCAAATCGAAGTAAGGAGTCCGGGCAATTGATGAGTGTTTTCGTTGTTATGAAAATGGGCATTATGCACGGAATTGCCCTAATACAGCAGTTGTTGCAAGAATTCCTTTTTTACCATCAACAAAACCAATTGAACGAGACCAGAATTTAAACACTCAGGGACCGAGTGTCGCTCTGGTACTTGCGAAACGAGCCAATTCATGAATGAGGAGGTCCCAACTAGCACGAATGAATTTAAAGTGAAAGAAGTTTCAATGTATGGAGACGATACAAAAAACATAGCCATAAATCTGGTACTTCAAACAACTATAAACGCACACGCCGATGCTATATTGATACAATAGCACAGGCAACAGTTATCAACTATTACTTTGCTAAATCATTGAGTCCTCAAATTGAATTCAATGAATCAGTAGTATTAAAAAGGAGCTGGAAAAGACAACAACATCAACGCAAGATATTCAAAAAGAGTAACCATCAAGGTTGGCAAACTGAAACACGATGGAGGATTATTGTTGCACATATCACAGATCCAGTCATTTTAGGACTAGATGTTTTGAAACACACAAAGGCCATTATAAATTTGGTTGATTTGACCATAGCAGTTGACGGTTAAGAGCTTCCTGCCACAGTACTGAATGCCAAAGATAACAAGATTAAGATATGTAGGGTGGAGTTAGGTAAAAATGTACTAGTCCCACCTCAATCAGAAGTTCATCTTCAGGCTAATTTGACTGGAGATTGTGAAAATAATATTAATATCAAGCCTACGACGAATTTTAAGGGTTTGCTTATGCCAAATATATTAAGCACAGCTGAACTTCAGGTACCAGTGTCTCTGAGAAATGCCACAGATAAATGTATCACCTCAAAAAGGCACTGTAACATCGAAACGGCAATGGAGGTAGTGGAAGTAATTGAGGATGTCAAGAATTGTACAACACTTACTGTTAGAAAACTTGGAGGCAAGAAAGAGCAACTTTACTCCGAAAAAGATATTTTCAACTCTGTCCCAGAACATCTGCAGGACCTGTTTAGGAAGTCGAAGAAAAATCTGTCGTTCGAACAATCCAAAGAATTGGCCAAACTGCTGGTGCATTTTCAAGATATTTTTGCCAAGAATGAACTGGACATCGGACATTTTACAAAAATAAAACATCGCATTGATACTGGGAATGCTGCCCCTGTGAAGGAACGTTTACGGCGTACTCCTACAGGGTTCGAAAAAGAAGAAGAAGAGGCCCGTTTGCAAAACTTACTAAAGAAAAAAAAATATTCAGCCATCTACTTCTAAATGGGCAGCCGCCCAAGTTCTTATGCGTAAGAAATGTGGGAGCCTGCGAAACTGTATTGATTACAGAAAATTGAACGCTGTGACCAGGAAAGATGCTTTTCCTCTCTCACGTATTGATTCTTGTCTGGATACCCTAAAGGGAACTCAAATTATCTCCTGTTTGGACATGGCCTTAAGCTATTATCAAGCAGAAGTTATGAGTCTGATAGACATAAAACAGACTTCTTTACAAAATATGGCCTCTTTGAATATATCAGATTAAGTTTTGGACTCTGTAATAGTCCAGCATTTTTTTCAGAGAATCATACAGCTGATCTTATCTGGGATAACCTGGAAAGAATGCCTTGCATACTTCGATGATGTCATTGTGTCGAGTACAGATTTCAGTAACAATCTTGAAAACCTGTATAAGGTATTACAACGTTTTAAAGACAACAACTTGAAGCTTAAACCGATTAATTGTTCGTTCGCTCATACAGAAGTCCAGTTTTTAGGAAGGTTCGTTAACAAGGACGGTATATTCATAAATCTAGAGAGTAGAGACACCATTTGAAATGGACTATACCAAAAAAGAAGAGAGATGTCGAATCATTCCTGGATTCACAAATTATCACAGGGACCATATAAAAAATTTCAGAGAACTGGCTATAATAACATTCACACGTCAATTTAGAAACTATCTGCTAGGTCGCCAATTTACTATCAGAACTGACCACAATAGTCTAACATGGCTCTTAAAGTTCAAAGCAATAGGACAACTGGCCAGGTGTCTAGAAGAACTTTCGCAGAATGATATGGTGATATAACACCGTTCTGGTAAGAAACATGTTAATGCAGACGGTCTCTCGTGAAGTCTGTAATCTCCTTGAAATTTTCGAAAACTATAACAACGCCATATCGTCTTTGCTGTAATGGCCAGGTGGAAAGATATAACATAATACATGTAATCCTTCGGTGCAGCCGTTGTTTTTTAAAAACAAAAACAGAGAAACTGTGATCGAAATTTGCAACTGTTATCAGGAGCCATTAGATCAACTGAAAACAGGAATACAGGGTATACCCCTAATATGCTGATGTTTGGACGGGAGGCTCAACTTCCCATAGATCTGCTTATTGGCACATCACATATAGTGCCTGACAGTAAACAACCATCTGAATATGTAAAAGACCTGAAACAAACACTGGAAGTAGTATACTCAGTTGTCAGGGAGAATATCCAGTCCGCACAGTTGAGACAGAAAAGAGACTACGACACAAAACTTTTTCAAAAAACTTACAGTGTTGGGGATGCTGTGTATAGAATAGATTCTGCCACAAGAGTTGGGGAGAGTAAAAAACTGAAGTCACCTTGGCAGGGACCATATCTTGTCATCGAAGTCATCTCTCCAGTTTTGTATAGAATTAAAAAAAGAAAGAAAACTCTTGTCGTTCACCACGACAAATTGAAACTTTGCGAGGACAAGGACTTACCAAATTGGCTTAAATATGCGAGACATAGGTATTCTTTAGGCGCCGGTCCAGAAAATGAGGATTTGGACATTATAACACAAGATCCAGATATTGGCCATGATCTCTCAATGTTATTTCCAGATGATAACTCAGATGAAGATCTGATCATAATCCATTCCGGTAGATCTGGAAATTATGATCAGATCGGTAACGAAAGTTCCGTCCAGAATACTAGTGTAAATAATCAGGAGCAGGTTGTAAATAGTTCTGGAAGTATTTATAGGCCTTTTATTGATACTGAAGCCGTTAGTTCATGCCCCTTTTGCTTAACCGGGGAATCTGGTGAAAAGGGGTGTGAACATCATCATAATAGGGTTGTTTCGGATTTAAATGACTCATTTAGTGACAGTGACTTAGATGAGACCTTCCGGTATGAAGTGGAAGATCCGATAGAAAGTGAGCCTCTAAAAGATGCAGAAATCGTTGTCCGTACAAGGAGGCCTCCAAAATATTTGGATGACTATGTTATGGCCGATGATGATTAATTAAGCATATGTCGTGTAAATATCTGATTTTATTTCGTAATTATATATTCACAGTTTAATTAGAATGGCGTCCATTGAGCAGGAGCTGGATTACGATGTGGAGGAGGAGATCAAGCTGGGAGTGGATAAGAGGATTGTGATCATGGGAGAAGAGATGGAGGTGTTGGATGAGTTGGTAGAAGAGGCTGATAAAGGAGCTGCTGAGGGAGTTAGTGTAGACCCGAAAGCTGTCCAGTGTCTACTCTGTCCACAGAAAGCCAGACACCCAGCCAGGCATGCATTGGAAAGACATCTTCCGTGGTACTACAGCCCACAAACTGCATGCTGGATTTGTAAAAAGCAAGACTCACGGCTGCAATACCATGCAAAAGAAAATCATAGGCCGGAAGAACATTACCAGTGGGACGAGTCTGAGTATGGTGAAAGTTGGGTTCAACTTATGAACGGTTTGTTCAGACAGCTGGCAGCAGTAATGAAAGTTGAGTATCCTGAAGGTTTGATGAAATATGTTAATGAGATAATGAGCGGGGTGATAACTAACCGTTTTTTCTCAGAACAAGAACTGTCATTGGTAGAAACTTTCAACAGATTAAATGGTTATCCGGTTTTCAAAGGAAAAAAGTTAAAATCAAAGTCCGTCTACAGTCTCCATTCATTACTCAACTGGAAAGTTCTTATCATCATCATGTCAAAATTACAGTCTAACCAACAACAATGGCTTAAATCATTTGAAGAATATAAATCTGCTACAGGAATTGCATTAGGACCTTTGGGAATCAAACTTTCTGGACCAATCTCAGTTGCTGACTCACACTTCCATATGGACACGCTCATGGGTCGTACCGGTTGCTCTGGTTTCCATGAGCTGTCTGACTTTGGAACGCTGGATTACTACAAAACCTGTCTGATGTTCATGGTGGCAAATTTCTGTTTCCCTTCATCTTGGCCGAACTCTTCTCAGAGAACCGAATTGCGTAAAATTCCGTCCGTCCACTTCAGCTTTGGCATCCACCCCCGTATTGTTAATTCCACTTCTTCATCAAACCTTCAGAGAAACTTTAGGGACTTAGAAGGTCTTATCCAATCCTCTAGGACAGTTGCTGTTGGGGAATGTGGTTTGGACACCAGTGATAAAAATATACATATACAGAAACAAATTGATTATCTGGAAAAACAACTTCAACTCGCCGTCAAGAATAATCTTTCAGTTGTCATACACTGCCGCGGAGATGAATCACTCCACCGTACCCTTTTGACTTCACTTGTTAACTGCTGTCCAAAACAACAAAAGATTCACTGGCACTGCTTCACTTCATCACAGGAAATTTACCAGTCCGCTGCAGATCATTTTACCAACATAGTATTTGGCGTCACTCCTTTTATTTTCGGCACCCGGTACCCAAACATCCAGGAAATTATCAAAAGAAATGGAATTGAACGCTTAGTCTTGGAATCTGATGCTCCATATATACCTTACAGAGAAAACCAAATTCCGAATCCATATGTCGTCAACTTTGTTGCAGAGAAAATTTCCACACTGTTAGAAATTCCAATTGAATCCGTCTTTAAAACCACGTTCTCCAACACACAGAAAATATATGGGAGGAGAGAATAGGAATGGACCATTTATATATATATATTGTTGTATATATGTTTACATTTTGTAGTTATACAGAACTGTTATATTTACTCGTTTCCAGAGTAATTCCGTATATATTTACTTGCTTCCAGAGTAGTACCGCATATATTTTTAGTGTTTCCAGCGTAAATCTGTTATAATTTCTTGCTCTAATGAATTTTACCGGGAGTCTTTCTGGTTTTCATTAGTCAAGGAATTTATTTCGGACTGAACCAAATGACTCTGGATATTTTTACTGAATTCCATTAACTCTGGATACATTTGACATGGATGTACTTGTATAAAGTGTAAAAATGTTGAGTTGAAGTTAAATTATTGGTGAAATAGTATTTTAATCACTGTCAAGATTGGTGGAATTTCAACAGTACAGTAAACCATTCACTGGCAAATTGAAACTGTCCACTTTGTCTACTGGAACACCCGTCTTACAATGTGCAGAAATCAACCAAGTTACCACAAATCTTATGCAGAAATTCAGATATTCAAGGGTATGGACTTTTTCCAAATAAAATGAAGAGGAGTGTGGTAAAATCACCTAAGTGCTCCGTTCCAGTATGGAGGAATTACATAACATAAGATTGCACATGCGCCGGAATCATCACTTCGATACTTCAGTTCCTACCAGCAAGACGTCCCTGCCTTGGTTCCTCTTGGTACTGCGAAGTCCACGAAGTCACTGGCACAGAACTGACAGCTATAGGTATATTAGCCATGAGTAAATACGCCCATAACTAAAACACTACAATGGTGTCAGGTGTGAACGCTAATGTGGCTATAATTGAGACTTTGCTGTGCCGACTCTGACGCCGCCATATTGAGTTTCTCAATTCATATTTCGCGCAAACTCGGGAGAATTTGTTTTCGCGATTCTGTCTCGTGGGTCTGTAATAAACTATTGCATACACACTTACATTGGTTTTCCTGAATTTTACACATAATTTTTGTTCAATATTTATGTGTTTTATTATTTCAGGGAACAGAAGTTGTTCAGTTGTAAAAATTATTGAAAATAAAGTGTTCATTTCATTTTTGCTCCGTCACACATAGATATGTTTATTTCCTATAGCATTCACTAGGTTCATCTGACATACATTAGTAATTATTCATCTTCCGGTTGATCTGGATTGAATTTTACTCATGTATATTAAAATTACAGCATATAAAAATACATTTTGTTAACTGCATTGGTACTATTCATTTTCCGGTCGATCTGGTTTGAATGTTACTGATGTACAGCATACACTAGGGTAACCGCATTGGTAATATTCATTTTCCGGTTGATCTGGGTTGAAAATTACAAATGTATAAAACATACAAATACATTTTAAACATTTAAGATTTTTCAGCATATCATATAACAGCCAATTTTGTATTTATTTATTAAAATTGTCTTTTTGGCCACTCAAGTGTAATATTTCAAATACCGGGAGATCTGGTCAATATTACACTAACTTGTCTACACGATTGTTACGCACAATTTACAAATTACATTACACAAACATAAAAGACATTGCTGTCCTTGTGTAACAATTTTGCAGCATATTGTGTGTAATACTATTGTATTAGTAGTAGACATTACAAAGTAACCATGTCGAAGGCGGTGAATATAAACACGGCAAGTAAAGAGGAGCTGACATCAATAAAAGACATTGGTGATGCAAGAGCTAGACTTATTATTGCCGCAAGATCAGAAAAGGGAAAATTAACACTAGAAGATTTGAAATTAATCCCTGGACTTCCAAGCACAATGTGGGACCCTCTTGTAGCAGCAGGTAGAATTATATTTGAAAATCCAGAAGAAGTTGATAAAAATGAAGATCTGAAAAAGCAAATCGAGAAGTTGAAAACAGAACTTGTCAACCAAAAACAAGACGCACAACAAGAAATTAAAAAAATGCAAAACAATTTTGATACGCAATTGTTTATCGCAAATCAAGAAAAGACAACCATACAACATGAATTGAAAAATCAGATAAAGGATCTGCAAGATGCGTTGGACGGGGAAATTGAGGAAAAGAACGAGTATGCTAAAAGAATAGAAGAACTTAAGGAAAAGTATACAACAGAGTCATTAGCCGTGCAGGAGTATAATCAGCAAGAAAAGGAAAAAATGCTCATCCAGCTTAAACAAGAGAAAGCAGAGAAAACCAAGTTAAACGAGAAACTAAATTCCCTCTCTAAAGAAAGACACTCTGAGTTTGAAAAACAGAAAGAACAAATGGACTTGTTAGAAATAGAAAGACATGAAATGAAAAATATTTTGGAGACTATAGAAAAGAAGTTTGAGAAAGAGAAGGCTGTATTTTTGGAGAAGATAAGTCACCTTGCTACTAAACTGGAAGAAGAACAAGCATTACGTGCACAGTACCTGGAACATGAAGAAAAAGCAAAACAGAAATGTGACCGTCTTGAGGAAGAAGTGAAACACCTACAAATTTCTAAAAGAGTAACAGAAACTATTATACAACATGAAGCAAATTCTAAAAGCAATATACCAGCTGCAGAAACTCCGTCCAAGGAAGCTGACAAATCAAACATTGTTCAAAAAAGCAATATACCAGCTACAGAAACTCCGTCCAAGGAAGCCGACAAATCAAACACTGTCCAAACACCTGAACAGTATAAACAGTCAATCATTAATGGGCCATTACCACAAAAGCTTCCATGCTACGATGGGAAAACAGAATGGAAACCATACTACATGCAATTTATTCATTTTTCAAACAGATATAGATGGAATGGTAAGCAAAGGCTAGATAGACTCATAGAATGTTTGCGTGATAAAGCACTTAAGTTTTACAGTACTCGCCCGCCATCAGTACAAAATGACTTTGCCCTGCTTTCAGAAAAAATGAATCAACGCTTTGGAAACAAAGACCTTCCCTACACCATAAGAAGGCAATTACAGGAAGTAAGGCAGAATATTGACGAAACTGTGGAGGAATTTGCAGAAAGGGTCCAAGAGATGGCTACTGATGGTTACGGACCGAATACACCAGAAAATGTTGTCGAGACAATTAGCGTAGACGCATTTTTGAAAGGCTGTTCCGACAAGAAAGCAACTCTTTTTGCTATGGAGAAAAATCCAACTACACTAGATACTGCTCTACAGTGTGTAAAAAGCTCAATACACAATCAGAGAATTTTGCTTGGTAAGAGACCAGAAGCTGTCAAAAGAGTTCAATTTGACTCTGATAATGAACCAGAAATGGAGTCGTCAGATCTTGCTGTAAGAGTTTTAAATAGATATGATAGGAGACCTTCACCAACATACGATAGGAAATCCACACAGTCTAATTGGCAGTCTACAGTTGAATCTCGTATTAAAAAGACAGAACAGGATATTTGTGACATTAAAGAAGATGTTTCTAAAATTTTGCAAGCTGTTTCTAGACGACCAACTGGTAGTCCAAATCGAAGATCCATATCGCCAAGAAGAAGCCCAGATAGGGTAGTTGATGAGTGTTTTCGTTGTCATGAAAAAGGTCATTATGCACGAAATTGTCCAAATACAGCAGCTGTTGCCAGAATTCCTAGGTCACCATCTCCAAAACCAGTTCAAAGAGATCAACATTTAAACACTCAGGGACCGAAGATGTAGACCGGTCTTTGGTCCATAGTCCTCACACAGGTCGTCCACCAACAACAGAAATCAAACATGAACAAAGTGTGAGCTTAACCGGTAGTACTGGTACTCATAATTTTGTTTCAGACGTCAGTAATAATGGGCCTCAAAACTTGAACTTGGGGGTGACTCGCTCCACAAAACTTACCGGTCGCTCTGGTACTTGTGAAGCGAATCATTGCATGAATGAGGAGGTCCCAGTTGGGAATCAGTTTAAAGTAAAGGAAGTTTCAATGTATGGAACCGATCCAAAAAATAAAGCCATAAATCTGGTACTTCAAATAACAATAAATGGAAAACAAGCGGATGCTGTTATTGACACAGCTGCACAGGTAACAGTTATTAGTTATGACTTTGCTAAATCATTGAACCCTCCAATTGAAATCAATGAGTCAGTAGTATTAAAAGGAGCAGGAAAAAACAGCAACATCAGTGCAAGATATGCAAATAGAGTAGCCATCAAGGTTGGCAAAACTGAAACAAGATGGAGAGTTATTGTTGCCGATATCACAGATCCAGTCATTTTAGGACTAGATGTTTTGGAACACATAAAGGCTGTTATAAATTTGGTTGATTTGACTATAACAGTCGACGGCGAAAAGCTTCCTGCTACAATACTGAATGCAATAGGTAACAAGATTAAGATATGTAGGGTGGAGTTAGGTAAAAATGTTGTAGTCCCACCTCAATCAGAAGTTCATCTACAAGCTAAATTGAGTGGAGATTGTGAAAATGATATTATTGTCCAGCCTACAACAAATTTGAAGGGTTTGCTTATGCCGAATATATTAAGCACAGCTGAACATCAGGTTCCAGTGTCTCTGAGAAATGTCACTGATAAATATATCACCTTAAAAAAGCACTGTAACATTGGAACAGCAGTGGAGGTAGAGGAAGTAATTGAGGATGTGGAAGATTGTCCAACACTTGCTGTTAGAAAACTTGAAGACAGTGAAGAGCAACTTAACTCCGAAAAAGATATTTTCAGCTCCGTCCCAGAACATCTGCAGGACCTGTTTAGGAAGTCGAAGAAAAATCTCTCTTTTGAACAATCCAAAGAATTGGCCAAACTGTTGGTGCATTTCCAAGATATTTTTGCCAAAAATGAATTAGACATCGGACATTTTACCAAAATAAAACATCACATTGATACTGGTAATGCTGCTCCTGTGAAAGAACGTCTGCGGCGTACGCCTATAGGGTTTGAAAAAGAGGAGGAGGCTCATTTGCAAGATTTATTAAAGAAAAAAATTATCCAACCATCTACTTCTGAATGGGCGGCAGCCCCAGTTCTTATTCGTAAGAAGTGCGGAAGCTTGAGATACTGTATCGATTACAGAAAACTGAACGCTGTAACTAGGAAAGATGCTTTTCCACTCCCACGAATTGAGTCTTGTTTGGACACCCTAAAAGGTACTAAATTTATGTCCTGTCTCGACATGGCCTCAGGATATTATCAGGCGGAAATTCAGGAGTCTGACAGACATAAAACAGCCTTCCTTACAAAATACGGACTTTTTGAATATATCAGGTTAAGTTTCGGACTCTGTAATAGTCCAGCATTTTTTCAAAGGATGATACAGTTGATCTTGTCTGGGTTGACCTGGAAAGAATGCCTTGCATACTTAGATGACGTCATTGTGTTGGGTACAGACTTCAGTAATCATCTTGAAAACCTGTATAAAGTATTACAACGTTTTAAAGATAACAACCTAAAGCTTAAACCGAGTAAATGTTCATTCTTTCAAACAGAAGTCCTGTTTTTAGGGAAATTAGTTAACAAGGATGGAGTATCAGTAAATCCAGAGAGCAGAGATACCATTTTGAAGTGGCCTACACCAAAAAAGAAGAGAGATGTCGAATCATTCCTGGGATTCGCAAATTATCACAGGGACCATATAAAAAATTTCAGTGAACTATCTCGACCGTTACACGAACTCACGAAGAAGAAAACTACATTTACTTGGGGAGACGTACATCAGAAAGCATTTGAAAATATACAACAGGCTCTTATAACTTCTGCAACTTTGGCGTATCCGGATCCAGAAAAACAGTTTATACTAGATACAGATGCGTCCGATACCTCGGTTGGTGCTGAACTTCTACAGGTACACAACGGAAAGGAATTCGTCGTTTGTTACGCGAGCAAAATTCTCACTCCTGCTCAGAAGCGCTATTGCACTACAAGGAAGGAGTTACTGGCCATAATAACATTCACACGTCAATTTAGAAACTATCTGCTAGGTCGCCAATTTATTATCAGAACTGACCACAACAGTCTAACATGGCTTTTAAAGTTTAAAGCGATAGAAGGACAACTGGCCAGATGGCTAGAAGAACTCTCGCAGTATGATATGGTGATACAACATCGTTCTGGTAAGAAACATGCCAATGCAGATGGTCTCTCACGGATTCCAGATACTATGGATGCTTGCAACTGTTATTTTGCTGGAGCAAATCTAGAAAGTTTGCCTTGTGGGGGTTGTGCATATTGCAGTAGAGCACAGAGAACTTGGGGACAGTTTGAAGCCGACATTGATGATGTAGTCCCACTCGCAGTGAGAAGTGTGGCAGGGGCCGATACCAAAAACTCTGAAACCGAATATTGTAACTGGATAGAAGGCAAGTTACCAATAGAGATTGCTACAGAACAGGAGAAGGACCCAGATCTACATAAGATTATACAGTGGTTAAAAGAGGAACAGGTACCAAGTGAATTTGAACTGCAACTGTGCAGTCCCGCAACAAAACATTGGTGGAGCTGTAAGTCACAATTGAAATTTAAGGAGGGAGTCCTTGTCTATGAATGGCTCGACACTGTACCATCAAAACTGCTTGTCATAGTTCCTAAGTCGATGAAAGAGGAAGTTTTGGTGAATTGTCACAACACAAAATTAGCTGGACATTTTGGACAACAGAAGACATACAACAGATTAAAATCAAGATTTATTTGGCATGGTATGAGGCAAGATGTGTTAGTTCATGTTAGAACTTGTGCAGTATGTAACGTCAACAAAAAACCAAATCGAAAAGCAAAAGGAGCTTTGGGACAATTTCATGCCGGATCCCCGATGGAAAGAATTCATATAGATATTTTAGGTCCACTTAGGGAAAGTGCAAAAGGAAATAAATATGTACTGGTTGTAATAGACCAATTCACCAAATGGGTCGAATTTTACGCTTTACTCAATCAAAATGCTCAAATTGTTGCTACAGCACTAGTTGGCAATTTTATATCAAAATTTAGATGTCCGTCCATAATATTCGGATCAGGGGAAAAATCTGAATGGGAATCTTTTCCGTGAAATCTGTAATCTCCTTGAAATTTCAAAAACTAGAACAATTCCATATCGTCCTTGATGTAATGGCCAGGTGGAAAGGTATAACGGAATAATCCTTCAGTGCATCCGTTGTTTTTTAAAAGGAAAACAGAGAAACTGGGATAAAAATTTACAACTGTTGGCAGGAGCCATTAGATTAACTGAAAACAGAAATACAGGGTATACCCCTAATATGCGGATGTTTGGACGGAAGACTCAGCTTCCCATAGATCTGCTTATTGACACCTAACATATCATGTCTGACACTGAACAACAATATGTGTATATGGATATGTAAAAGACATTAAACAAACACTGAAAGAAGTACAATCAATTGTCATGGAGAATATCTAGTACGCACAGTTTAGACAGAAAAGAGACCATGACAAGAAACCTTTTCAAAGAACTTAGTGTTGGGGATGCTGTGCAGATTCTGTCACAAAAGTTGAGGAGAGTAAAAACTGAAATGACCTTGGCAGGGACCCAGTTTTGTAGAGAATTCAAAAAAGAGAAATAAAGCTCTTGTTGTTCACCATGACAAATTAAAACCTTGCGAGGACAAGGACTTACCAAATTGGCTTAAATATGCGAGACATAGGCTTTCACTAGGCGTCCGTCCAGAAAATGTGGATTTTAACATCATGATACAAGATCAAGATATTGGCCATGATCTTTCACTGTTATTTCCAGATTACAATTCAGATGAAGATTTGGCCATAATCCATTCCAGTAGATCTGAAAATTATAATCAGATCGGCAACAAAAATGCCGTCCAAGTTACTAGTGTAAATAATCAGGAAAAGGTTGTAAATAGTTCTGGAAGTATTCATAGGCATATTGTTGATACTGAAGCCGTTAGTTCATGCCACTTTTGTTTAACCGGAGAATCTGGTAAAAAGGAGGGTGAACATCATCGTTACAGGGATGTTTCGGATATAAGACAAAATTACATCAAAGTTCAAGGCAGAATT
>JAOXYH010000035.1:750770-768643 GCA_028566455.1 Botula fusca | reverse complement strand
AAGAATGTTACCCTTTCGAAGAAGAAGAATGGAAAGAATTTTTACCCTGCCCGGAAGATGACAATACACAACCCTTACTAATAGAGGACAATTAATAATAATACAGGTCATTGTTCATGTATCTAACTTTTTATTGTTATCAATAGCTAGCCAATAAAATGATATATTCTATTTGTTGTGTTGTTTTCCTTATAATATAGTAACAGAACAAAATAAAATCTCATGAAAAACCAACAGTTACTCATTTGATCATCCATTGCTCCACAGGTTACCATACAAACTACATTTGTGTGGGAAAAGAAAAAAAAAGCTTCAGTTAAAACAAAATACTGAGATGACATATCAGGAGAAACGTAATTATGTTCTTAAAATATGGACAGACCCTGCACACCCCGCAGCCTTTGCAGGGCCTGAAAAGTTATATAAAGTTATTCGTAAGGAAGGAAAATACAACATTGGTTTAGGAACAATTAAGAAAATTTTATCCAATAAAGAGTCCTATACTGTGCAGAAACCTGTGAGACGAAATTTTCCTAGAAATAGAGTCATTGTTAGTGGTCTCGATGATCAATGGGACGTAGATTTAGCCTCCATGGAAAACGTAGCTCAATACAACGACAACGTTAAATTCTTACTGATCCTTATTGATATTTTTTCAAGATTTTTAATGGTCAAACCTTTAAAAAATAAAAAAAGCTCCTCTGTTGCTGACGGCAAAATTGCAGAAAATCAACAAAACCGAAACCGATACCTACAAGATCGAAAAAATAATCAAACGGAAGAAATTAGATGGTATAAAACATGTTTTGGTTAAATGGTTGGGTTGGCCAGCCAAATTCAACTCATGGGTTCCAGAGACAGATGTAAAGGATATATAACACCAATCTGATATTATACTTCACACATTTGAAGCCGAGATGAGCTTGAGAATGGTACTATCTTCCGAGGACGGAAAGAGTTTCTTCCCTAGCAATACCCCGCATGACTTTAGAATTAAATTGAATAGGGCATTACAGTTTGATGGTTATTGGGAAGTAGCTTTAACGGAAATTAGAATTTTCGAGGAAGATCCAACAGACACCGCATTGTTCGTGTGTTCGGATATATGTCAAGACAGTTTCGTCGGAACATCAGAACAGTCTTTATTAAGGAGAGTGTTTTTTGAGGACGTAAATGGAAAAAATGTTATATATGTCCATCCATATTACGTACCGCTGAAACTTTGAAAAAGAAAGTGTCAGTTACACTTCATTTTAAAAAGTTCCCGTTTCTATCGTAAACAAAATGTATGGTCAGTCCTACGTGTCAAATCCCTCTCTTTGGCAAAGTTTCTATAAAAATATGTCGGAGAATAAATTTAATGCTTACAAATATAGGAAAAAAACAAAAAATCAGACAGGTAGAGGCATGTACGGAAGATACAGAGGGTCATACATGATTCCAGTCAATCAAAACACAACCGCAGATTCTACTCCTGCGGTTAAAACTCCCATGGTTTCACCTATTGCGGCTACAGAGAAAAGGGCAGAATCCCAAATGAAAGAAGAAACGAAATTAGGAAAGCCTCGTGTGAAATTAATAAAAAAGAGTATAAAAAGAAAGAAACAAGGTAAACAGCTCAATAAGAAAAAAGCTGACAAGAAGAGAACATCATCACGATCTTCAACAAAATTCAGTAAAAAGACGCAGAGGAAAAAGTTCAGTTCGAAAAAAAACCCCAAGATATCAACATCAAGAAAGTCAAAAGAAAAAGGGAAATCAAAAACTCGCAAAAGGAAACTACATTTTCACGATAGTGTTTGGGATCTTCCATTGATCAAAAAGAAAAAGAAATAACAATGTCGTTTTTAAGTGATGAGAATAAGGAAGTCGGTCAGCCTATGGAACTGTCAATTTTCGCCTCTCCTCCCAATCAGGTTGCTATCGATAAAATTAACTACACAGAAGAAAGACCTATTTCTAACCTGTTGAACGACAGTACTCCCATTGAAATCGTAGTTTCAGGTGCAGGTAGCGATTATATAGATTTAAGAAAGAGTCGATTATATGTCAAACTTCAAATTCTAAAAGAAGATGGTTCTTCCCTTGCTCCAAAAGAAAAAACAGGTATCATCAATTTACCCTTGCAAAGTATGTTTTCACATATCGATATATACATGAACAACAAACTGGTCTCTGTGAACTCAAACAATTATCCATGGAAGGCATATTTGAAAGTCGTACTATCATCGGGTAAAGATGAACAGGAATCGCAACTTCAAAGTCAATTGTTTATGAAAGACGATGATCCAATGGAATCCGTCACGCTGAATGCCGGATTTGTCAACAGGTACGAATTTACCAAAGAGTCTAGAACTTTTGAATTGGAAGGAAATTTGTTAGAAGACGCCCTGAACTTGGAAGGAAAATTGTTGATAAACGGTGTGGACATATACATGAAACTCTTCAGGTCGAGTAGTCCATTCCTATTGATGTCTGCCGAGGCAACACCTAAATACAATGTTAAAATCCTTGACGTGTATTTTAAAACAGCCAGAGTAAAATTAGACCCAGGTGTCATCTTGAATCACAGAAATCAAATACGTGAAACTCCAGCAAAGTATGTCATTAACAGAAGCAATGTCATTCAAAACGTCATACCAAAAGGTTCTACCGAATTTTACTGGGATGGAATGTTTCCAAAAGCTATACCATCCAAATTAGTGATTGGTCTACTATCGCAGACAGGTGTTAACGGAGATTACACTAAAAATCCATTTAATTTTCAACACTTCAATATGAAGGAGGTGTCATTGAAAGTTAATGGAGTAGAAATATACGGAACACCACTCAAGCTAGATTTTGGAGTCAACAGAAATTACAGTACACCGTATGTCAGACTTTTCGAAATAAGTGAAAAATGGAATAAAGATGCAGGGTTAAACATATCTTACAGTGATTTTGGAGCAGGATATAGTCTGCTGGCTTTTTCTTTGGACCCTAGTTTAGACTTTCAAGAAGACTTTATCAATTTAGTAAAACATGGAAATGCTAGATTGGAAATTAGATTCAGTACCGCCACAACTGAGACTATAAATTGTCTGTGTTACTATCAGTCACAAGCCATTTTAACTGTAGACGAGTCCAGAGAAGTCAGGATCATAGAACCATGAATACAGAGCAGTTAAAAGGAATGCTGAACAGATACAAATGTTTGAGAAACTTATTTATTGACATCACAGCAATCAATGTCTTGCCAAAACGCATACCTTCCGTTTATCCTCAGTTATATATCATAAATACAGATCCTCTACCCGGTCCTGGAAAGCACTGGGTGTGTGTGATTATATATAATTATGGACAGCTCGACTATTTTGACAGCCTTGGAAGACCAGCAAAATACTACGGCAATGATTTGCATAATTTCTTAGAAAGAAACGGTCAGAAACATAATTCTATGCAAAGACGTATACAATCGTTCCAGTCGGATGTATGTGGACTTTATGTGGTGTATTTTGCAGTGATGAGACTGTGTTTACATTTTTCAATCAGAGATATCTACAACAGTTTTCATATCAATGACTTTAAGCAAAACGATAGATTTATTTATATGTATTTTTCAGAAATGTTGTGAAAGTTTTTTTTATCAAATAAAATAAAAATTCAGAGATTGTTTTCATTTTGAGTGATATATTGCCCTTTTCTACTCCAGGAGTCATCAGGACCATCCAGGAGATTTAAAAGATTGACCCCTATTTAGGACACCCTTATGTGACCTGTTCTGGTATTTGACCTGTATGTACTTTAAACCTACCTGCACAGCTTGTCATTAATAAATGTCGCTCTCCCCTCCAAAATTTCATTTAGTTATATGTTTTTCAAAGCTGAAACTCCTTACGACTAACCATGGACGTATTTTTCGATTTTTATAACACGATTTCTGATGGTTGTAAAAGTCGTAGTTTAACAGACAAGGACCTGATGATGATAAGTAAAGTGATCAATATGAAATATACCATACTGGTAGGAAAAGAATTTGGGTTTGCGACATCGGATTTAGACAGAATTTTATACATATATCCAAGAGAAGTGAACTATCGTTTGCTATATGCCTGGCGAAATAAGAACGGAAGAGTAGCAAATCTTAAACTCTGCGTTCAAAACCTTTTAAGTTGCTGGAAGCGAGATCATGAAAGTGTGTATCTTGATGAATTGATGTCTACCATACGGGAAATTATGAAGTAATGAATGACTTTTTATCAAATAAAATAATAATTCAGAAAAGATTGTTTTCATTTTGAACACATACCTCCTTGTGTGATGACGACAAAAACACTCCTGCCGTTTTTCTCTCCTACTACTATCTGTATAGTGGGCTCCACCCAGTGTGGAAAAAGTATGTTCACCAAGAAATTGGTGGAAAATGCAGGTTCTATGTTTACCCTTCCTCCGGAGAAAATATTGTATGCTTATTCTGAACATTCGACGAAATGCAAAACATACCAAATTTGACATTCCACGAAGGGGTGCCGAGCAAACAATGTTTAGAAGAACTAGCTGATGATACAAAGCATTGCTTAGTCATCCTAGACGACTTAATGTCTAAAATAGTTCAATCCGAAGAAATTTTACACCTTTTCACAATATCGAGCCATCATAAAGGAATTTCAGTAGCGTACTTAAGTCAGAACCTGTACACTCAGGGCAAATTTGCAAAAACTATTGCCCTCAATTCGGCAAATTTTGTTTTATTTCGTAATCCTAACATGAGGCAAATCCTAACGTTTGCATCTCAAATACTGCCAGGACAGACCCGTTTTTTTCTCGATAGTTTCACAAAAGCTACCAAGGAAATGTATTCTTATCTCATGGTGGATTTGTCGACACATAGAAGCAGGGAATACATGCTCCGATCTGGAATTTTTCCGGGAGATACTTGTATTGTGTATAAACCTCAATAAAAGTAGAAAAATAACAAATATGTGTCATTTGTCAAAATGAGTCGTCGAATGAAGACGCATGCCTCATTTATTAAATTTCTACATGATTCAAATGTAAAACAAAGAAAAGCAATTTTATCCAATCTTACTGAGGAGCAAATTAATCTCTTGTCAGAAATTGCATTAAACATATTCAAGGGAGTATTTCCTCACAAAGAAAAATACGCTAAGACATTAGAACCTTACAAATTGATCATTGCACGTCTTGCACACAAGTCCGAAAGTAAGGCTCAAAAGAAAAAGTTGTTACTTCGAAACGTTAAAGTGGTTCCAAAACTTTTGAGGCCTGTTCTGGATTACATATGATGGCAAAAGAACTAGTACTAATACCCAAAAAGAAGTACGAAGAACTGATGCAAAACAAACAACCTGACCTATTATGCAATGCCAAAAAAGGCGATATTGATAAAAACACGGAACCTACAGAAGATTGTAAGATTTCTCAATCTTCAGACAGACATTTTCCTGTGCAGTCTGAGGATGTTGATAAAAGAACGGAACCAATAAAAGATTTAAAGCCCCCTCAATGTTGTTCAGATGGTCGTTTCCCTGTGCAGTCGGGGAAAGGATTAATCGTGAGACAACGATTTATAGGCAAAGGACTTCCGGGAATCCCCGACAGTTCATTACAAAAGACTAAGAAATCGACCAAGAGGAAGAAGAAGAAGACAAAAATACAATGGTTGATATTTTAATAGTCAATCATATATATTATATACATATATATATTTGTAAAAAATAAAACAAAATGTTTCAAATTGTTACAGTTTTGTCTTATTTTGTGGAATATCCAAAAGGTAGAGTTGTGAGATCACTTAATAATCGCCTCTTGGTATATACCATTCTGAATTCCTTTTCCTCTATTCTGTTGTATAGTGTTCTTTTCGTCGCTAAACGAGAGATTTTACGAGGATTTGTTATTGTAATACAATGTTTAGTCTTTGCTACGACGATTTCTTTCATGGTCGAAAAGTTGATCAGGTCTGAATTCGTCTTACTTTCCAACGAGAAACCTCTGACTTTACAAACTTGCCGCTGTGATTTAGTTAAGTATGCGTACGATTTTGGACCACTGGAAACAAATTTTGTGATGTACCCATCCTCTGGGACTATTTCATTTGTCAATTCACCCAAATAATTACCGATGGGTAATGTTTTTGTTATTGTTCGATCGTTATCCACAAAAATGATAGAGTCCGTATCGACGTACAGTGCTCTCTCTTGAGTCACTTCTAACAGGTCGTAGAGTCGTAACCTTGCCATGCAAGTTGTGAAACTGGCCAAGAACACATTAGTTTTAAAATCTACTGGCAAGAAAGACAGATCGTTGGCATATTCCAGTTGAATCATGTCATCGCTGATGATGTGAAAATCAGAAACTTCTTTGGTAGAGTCGGAGAGCAATTGGAAGAATTTATCGGCTTCTGTATCGTACAAGAACTTTGTTTGACTCATGTTCAAGCGCTGTCCAAACTTTCCCCAAAAGCTGTTCAAACAAATTTTGGCCAAAGTACGTAAACCCGGATTTTTTTTTATCTGCTCGTAGTCCAGCTGGATATTTTCCTTTTTCGCATATTTTGCAATATAGTCTAACTTCTCTTCTTCAGTTTCACATTCGCTAGGAAATCCTGATGCCTCTTGTTTTATTTTCAAAAACATATTTACATATCCGGCAAACAAACCACCAGCCCCTGTTTTCCGGTCGTATTCGCTTGTATCCTTGAAGTGATAGACTTCATAGAATTTCAATATTTTGTACCCCTTTGACACAGCCAATTCCAATTCAGGAGTACACCATGTTCCAATAATAGCTCTTTCTTTGTCCAAACATGTACATTCGTCTTGGGATTCTATATCTGCGCATCTTTTGCAGAGTGGAAATTTCAGTTTTCCGTCTCTTGTCGTATACGGCAAAACCGGATGAAACAATTTTTTGGGGGGTAACACTTTCACCTTGGCCAACCCAAAATAATGTGACAGGTCTTCAAAATTGGAGGTGATGATTTCTGGATGTCCACAAACATATTTGGCGTACTTGTTTACACTAGGGTACAAACTACAAAAAAAAATAGTAATAATAAAATATATATTACACTTTTGATCTGGTGAAACTATCATACAATCTCAGTTTTTAATAACACTCAGGAAAATATTTACCTGGTGTAATCGAAATACTCAATGGTCTCTCCGGGGTTTTCTACCTCGTGGTACAACTTTATGGCATTGGTTCGTCCTCCAAAAAAACTGTCTCGCGGATTGAGACGCTCTACCAAGTCCAAGGTGCCAACGAATTCCTCCATTCCCTCTTCCAGTTTGATTTTTTTAAGATATTCGTGCTCCCAAATACATACGTATTTGTATCCTATTCCTTTTAGGTACATCTCCTTACGTTTCGTTGCATAATATAATTCGTTCATTGTATGTTTTGTTAGAGGATTTTTCGTGGTAGTTCTGTCTTCAGGGTAACAATGTGGACATCCGTGTACGGAACATCCTGAAATATATGTGAATGATTTTAGCTCACGTCATCGCACGCGCTTTGTTGGTCCGCGTCTGGATGGATCGCGCCGTCGCACGCGCTTTGTCGGTTCGCGTCTCGATGGACCGCGCCGCCGCCGCCGCCGCCGCCACCGCCTCCGGCCGCCGCCTCTTTTTGGAAAGAGTTACTAGGGGGGAGGGCTGTGAGGTGTACTACTATCACATGATTTATTCATACGACTTACCGTGAAATTCGTAAGCCGTTTTAGTCTTCTCGTCGTATCCATCTAGTCTGTATCTCGTACCAGGTAGGCGGTGTTCTCCTTCGTTCAGTGCATGTTTGATATAAACTGGAGTACCATTTCTTCGGCTCTTCTCCATTTCCCATTCTAACCAACAAATGGAAGCTTTGCTGAACGTGTCTGTGGCGTACCCTGCCGAAGGAACAATGGCAATCGGACTTTTCACGAATACAGTTTTTCCGAGCCGATATCTGCAATCATCTAAAGTCTCTGTACTCGTCCATTCTCCGTCCGGGAGTTGAATTTGCTTTTCACCTTTATCGAATTTCGTTGGCCGTTTAACGGTCTCACTTGTTATCCTATCCGTAAGATATGTCTCATACTCTTCCTCCAAGAATAATTCTCGATAGATTGCTTGACATGCTGAAGCAATTGTTACGTAATCGAAAGGGTCCAATCCTGAATTCGCTTCTTTTTTATCATTCATCTGTTTCGTAGCAGTAACCGTCATCATGAGCTCACGAAACTTCATGCATCCTTTCCGGAGAATGTCGACGTCAGAAATACAATATTCTTGCAGTTCTTTTTGAAAGTTAAAAATTTCATTTTCCTTCGAGAGATACCATTTGTCAAATTCCATACGTTCTTTCAAGGACATGAATTCCACACCGTAATGTTCAGGACTGGGATAACTGCCAACATAATGTTCGTTTTCTTTCTTGTTAAACAAATGAGGAAAATATCCCTTTTTCATTTCTGTCAGCTCGAAACAGTCTGGAAACTTTGATAGCTTCATTTGTAGAAACGAAAGTGAATCAAGGAACGTGAGATCTAGTCCTGCTGCAATGTGCATGTACATGATTTTTGAACCTTGGTATAAAATTTTATCTGGACGGACACCATGTTGTTTGATCAAGGCGTTCAGTACGGGGTAGTTGTCGTATCCTTTTGCATTATGCGCAATGAGAACCGTATTTTTATAGTGTCGAGACATAATGTGCGAGCAGAAATCGGCCGCGACATTTCCTTCTGAAAAAATCCTCTGTCTATATCCGCATGTGTCTTCGCACGGGAGTACGACCTCGTTTCTTTTAACAGCGGAGCATTTGTTACATCGAGAGCCACAACACTCACATTTTGCTTCGCTAGTGAGCTCTTCGTCCATACACTTGTCGCATGCCGATTGCAAGACTGCAAAGTTAACTCGGTGTTCTTCTAAACCACACCACGTTTCCCCGCAGTGAATACACTTTCTACATTTACTACACCTGGACTCCGTGTTGCATTTTTCAGGGCAAGGTTCCCGAGGTGTGTACCTTTCTTCGCACTGCATGATTTCGTTCTGAGTGCATTCGAAATCATAAAAGAAGTACTTTCGAGGAGAGGCTTTGTTGTGTTTGGAAGGTTTTCTTTGATAGCAAAGGTGTTCCCCCATTTGATATTCGCCGCAGTTGGTACATTTCCATTCACCGCAGATGTGTTCGTCTGGCTTTCTCTTGGATCTTTCCAAGACTCTCTGACATAGTATACATTTGTAGTAACGTTCGCACATGGATTGTTCGACATCCCGACCTCTTTTATCTTTCTTGACTGCATGGCGTTGGTAACAACTTTTGCTACGACACGTTCGAAAACAGAAAAAACAGCTCATTTGGTCTTCACTCAAAACACAATCGTTGCTACCACATACATCACAAGATGTTGTGCAAGCGTGTTTACCTTTATTTTTGTATGGTTTTAAACACGTCTCGCAAAAGTAACCATAATTGAAAAATCCATTGATACTTCCGATACCGTCAAAATGTCCCTTACCGTCTTCGCTTTCCGTCAGATACAGATAAATGTTACTTCGATTTACCACGTTGGCCACCCGACAGAATTTGTTCGCCAAACGAGCCGATAAAACTAAAATATTGACATCTAGCAGGTCTTCGAACGGTTGGATGTCCGTGATGGTCAGAGGTCTGTCCGTAGGCATGTTCACTGCTTTACACAAGGCCATTGACATGATTTTCCTGTACTTAAGATTGGTAGGCGACTTAATGTGTGCTAGATAACTCTTCGTTATCACTCTGTGCTTTACCATTTTCATGGTAGCGCTCGTGTCTGGTGGGTCATTTTTGGTAATGCGTTTAAATTCGTCCAGCGTAACGATCTTGCATAACTTGACAAAACATCGTCCGATGGCCGTTGCTAGACACATATGGTCGTCGTTTGCGACTCTCAGCATTGACCTTTTCAACGCGATAGAACTCCGAGGTCCTTTCAGTTGTGTGATGTGTACCCTTCCACTTCCCTGTGGAACGGAAATATTGCCAATAAGAATATCCATAGATTCAGAGAGGGTGAGCGACTCATCGCTGTTCAGTACATTTTCTACGGCAGTCATAACCGTATTTGTATTAATGTTAGCCCATTTGTCAAGTGGTACGACTATCGGATGATTCAATTCCGGATGACGGATGACGACACGCCCGAGGTCCTGCTCTTTCCCCTTGGCTTTGGTTAATACGTTCTCAAACATTTGTTGTATGTCTTTCAAGATGTTGCGTAGTTTTTTCCCTTTCCACACGTCTGTGAATTTGACTTGGTACGTCGTTTCTGTAGCCAGGTTTTTAGAAAAAGTTTTTTGTCCGGACTGCCTAAATATGTAAGGAGACTCTGTTGTAATTCCAGCACCCCTCTGTGACGTTGTAGAAACGGGGATGCCCGGTAGATCGTTGTTATTTAAATTCGAAACCTTCTGGTTGTTTGTATGTGTAATATTTGGTGGTAAATGTGTGTGTGGTATCTCGCTGCTTTCCGATCTTCTGCCGCACCATTTACATGTGTATAAAGTCTGAATTTTGTTTAAAACCTGGTGATCGTTTAACAGATTATGGTGTATGGCCCATTCTATTAAATCCTCTGCGTTGTCAAATTGATTGATATAGTTCATAGTATTTATTCGCTGATTTATTAGGGGGTGATCCAACATTTGGTTTTCTCGAGCCCATTCTATTAAGTCGTGGACGGTCTCGAAATTGTTGGCTATGTCTTTTACAGAAGGATATCTTTGTGCCATGGTGGTATTTGTCTGTAGAGAGACGGGAAAGATGTCGTTTACAGAAGGATATCTTTGTGTCATGGTGGTATACGGAAAAGATGAATTTATAGCTTTCAAATGTAACGGTCAGTGATCGATAACAAAACATATTGCTATGGTACCCCTCTCCCTTTTGATATAGGCGGACAATGCTGCATTGTTATCCAATATGGATACCACTTAAAACACACTTTGTGAAAATTATATCCATTTTTCTACAATGAAACAGATTTCCTCGATTCACCTAACGAATTGAAAATTCTTGCCATTATACCTAGTTTGCTTATATAATAAAAAGTAAGTCAAAGTAAAACATCTACCTCATCAAAACTTAAAGATAGAATTTGTACATACATTTTTGCTCTATAAATAGCATAAAGGGGGTTATTCTTTTTATGATGTAAGGTTCTGGGTTTGTATGCATAAAACTACTTAAGTTAAGAAATCCATTCGGAATACCAATTTATCATAAAATATATATATAAAAAAAGAGAAAAATCTTTCCGTTCGGATACAATCTTAACTTAATTATGTTTATGCATATCGCCGATATATTAAAAAAAATCAAGTTACCATATCATTTATTTAAAAAAAAAACACCACATATAATATACATATAGGTAAACTCCTTAATTTTTTCTATACATTTTATGTATACAGCTTATATATATATATCATCATATATAATCAGTTTTCCATCAAACTGTCTCTTCTTTGAGCTAAAATGTTATTGAATATTATATTATCATGCATGGTGTCTTCTGTTTTCTGTAACAGTCCTTTTAAATAGTTTATTTTCACGTGATCGTTCATGATCTTTTTGTTTATTATTGTGATGGTTCCAGTGAGGTTATGTATTTCTGCTTCATCTAATGACATGCTTTTTACCCTGCAAAAAAAATAAATAAATAAATTTACATATTACAGTACTAGATCTATACCTGTTTTAAAAATAAGCGAGTCTTTGGTGAGTTTATTGTATTCGATAAAAAAACGTGAGATGCGTTGAAACTAGTTTTTTTACTTGTGATAAAAAACCACAGATACTAATTTGGTTGCGTCCGAAGCGCTTTAATTTCTGGAATGACCTTCATCAGGAACGCTAGAGGCCGAAAATTTGGTAAGCCGAACAATAATCAAAGGAATTTAAATCCGAAAAGGACCTAAAAAGAAAAGCCAAAACCAGCTAAGGTCAACTGAGGAACATGATTCAATTAATAACAAAGTACTTAGTTCCATTGTTTCTTAAGAAATTATAGATTTCATAAATACTTATGCTACTGGTTAGACTAACTAAGTTAACGAAATGATCATTCATAGGAATCCATTAAAATTTATTTCATTTTTACGTTTATATACACAAAATGTAGTCATCTGCAATATTAAAACGCGATTTTTCATAAAATGCTTTAAACTTACTTTACAGTTATCACACGTGGGCTGCGGGGTGGGCTGTCTGTCTCTCTTTTTTCTGTTTCTTCTTGTTGTCTTTTGCGTTTACTGAGAAAAAAAATAGTTGTATGGTTTACGTCTTTTATATACATCTTTTTATCGAAGAGAATATGAAAACGTCTATAAGTTTTTAGGTGAATTTGAAAACAGATCGCATTTGTGTTTTTCTAGTTATTCCCCTTTCCACGTAGCTTCGGTATTTCCAGATACATGCACATTTTATGTATAATATTTTATCCAACACAATGATTGCAAATTTTTATACATTTAACGCAATTTTTCATAAAATGTTTTTTACTTACTTCATACGTGGGCTCTCTGTTTGTCTTTGTTGTGTTTCTTCTTGTAGTCTATTGCGTTTACTGGAAAAAAAAGATTTGTATATTTTTACGACATTCATATACATCTTTTTCTTTATCTCAGAAAATATGAAATCGTCTAAAAGTTTTAAGGCAATTTTCAAACAGATTGCATTTATATTTTTTTTGGTAGTTATTTTCCCCTTTCCACATAGCTTCACCCTCTTAACTAAGAAATTTTGGTTGCTAGTTTCATGCACATTTTGTTCTACACAACGGTTGCAAATATATTGCTAAAACTTATGTATATTTTATTCTACACAGCGGTTGCAAATATATTGATAAAAAAAATATATTATAAGTTCTTACCGTGTTTGCCGTTTCTGTTGAATATCCATTAATGTGTCATCTTCCTGCATAGATGCTTCCCTATAAAGTAATGCATATAATTACAATTACACGAAATTGATAAAATTCATTTAGGTCACGTCAAATAAATTTCTCGTTCGTCGGACTGTTATCGTTAAAGATAGGAGCGAGCGCAAGTAAGTTTTATTTTTATTTTTTTTCTTCTTCAAAATGTTTTTTTTTAGACGCGGGAAAACTGGAGAGAGATTTTAATATTTTCTAAACATGAATTAAAACATGAACTTCGTGGAAGCGGACATTAAGGATTTTACGCTGATTGAGCTTTTTTGTATGCTTCAGTGTACCGGTATGACATTAACTATATGGGGTATAACCCTCCTCGAGTCCAGCGTACGTTAAATAAACGACAGTGACAGCGTACGAACTGAAAACTGGAGCGAGTCCAGATTTTTTTTTCACATTCTGCGTCTGAGTCCACTATAAGAGGGGGGTATAACCCCCTCCCCCCTTTGAGTCCAGCATACGTTAAATAAACGACAGTGAGTCCAGCGTGCGGATTGAAAATTGGAGCTAGTCCAGATATTTTTTTTCACATTATGCGTCGGAGTCCACTATAAGATATAAGTTGTATCTGAACGAGGGTTGTATTTTTCAACCCGCGTGAACTATAGCGAAAAATCCTACGAACGAGATGTTGATTTGGAGTGACCTTAACGAAACTGGCAGAAATGCGAATTTTAAGCAATCATTTCTCATTAGCTCGAGTCCTTCTCATATATAAAATTATTCCAAGCTTCAAGTAAAACAAGAATGATGAAAAAAATACATTAATAATCTTCTAATTAAAAAAAAATATTTTAGATACACACACACTAATAGGAAAAATAAAAATAACTTACAGTTGGATCATTTTCTGTGCCATTTTCAGCAGTTGTTCTTGATTATTTGCAAACAGTCCTTTTATAGTACTGATGATACCACCCAGAATATAGCTCTTCTAATAGAAGATCCTTTTAATCTATTTTATTTTTATTTTTATTAATTTGCGTCAGAAGTTTCTTCTATTGTTTTTTAGTTATCTGTAACTATCAAATAATAATTTATGTATATTATCTCTCCAAAATTGTAATGAGAGATTTCTGATTCAAACACTTACAAATCTGTTAATTTTCTATTAATGTCTCCTGATCTTATAATATATTCAAAATATAAAAGCAATTATCACACTATTGAAGGTTAATCTCAATTGAAGTACAAACAGTTATCTGATTGTTTAATGACCAACATTTATCTGTTTTAAAGTGATCGACCTTTGGAATAAACCTAATGCTCCTGTGAACTTTTTTTTTTTTGGTTTTGTAAAAAAAAAAGTTTATTATCACTGTGAGAAACAGATAACAGTAATATGACTATCGTGAGAAAAATTGGAATCATCTTTTTCTTTCCTATAAGAACGGTCGGTAAAAAAACGACTCAAGTTTTTTTTTCTTTTTACATGGTTTTTTCGTCTTTTTTTAAAATTAATATATACTACCAGCATTGAAACTGGGTTAGTTTTAAAAATAAGAATGTAAACCTATGTTTTTTTAATAAAATTTCCAATATGTAACCAACTTGAAAAATAGCAAAAAAAAAAATCCCTAATAAAATACCCTTTTTGTACCTCGTCCTATGGAAAGCCACGAGATGAGAACCGAAAGGGAGCAGGATGTTGTACAGGAAACAAAAATTAACAGAATATGTTTAAAGTGAAATTTATTTATATATACACCCTTCTTTATAAATTCAAATGAAATACCTGTTCAATTTTTTTTTAAATGTTGAAGTTGATTTAATGACTGTTTTTATTTCCTCTGTGATTATTTTGTTCTGAGTTTCGATCCCCGTTTGTTCATCGTCATCGTATGATAGAAAAAAAAGAAAATGGAGATTACACCGATCTTGCTTCTCATCGCAACCATAAATCTTTGTCATTCTGAATCTGTGCGTGTGAAATGTAGGAAAGTTGACGCTGTTGATATCTGTGACGATAATTTGTCCATGGATTATCAGTTGGATGTTGGAATAAAGAATGTAGTTGTGTTGGCAGAAAACAGTTGTTCAAAAAGATTGCATTATTTTTACGAGCAACCGAAAAATATTGAACCGGAGTCATGTATTTGGAGATGTTACCTTCAGTCCCAGGACGAAGGAATTTGTGGTAGGTTGAAGTTGCGTAATTTGTTAATAATTAGACACATATCAACACTTTTGGGTTTTTGGTGAAATTTTCCTGAATCTGCTGGACTTCAGTACTTAAGGGATACATCCGATGAGTAGCCAATACCCCCTATATCAGGATAAAGGGTTTTCTCTTTCATTTTAAAGTGTTGAACTCTCAGGCATATTAAAACAAAACACCCTTCTTCGTGTAGCTTCGATTAGTTCTTAATTACTAAGTAAACATTTTTATTTTTTTTAATAGTTGGTACAGTTCTGACAACACTTGTTACATCAATGATTGATCCAACAACAGAGTGTCCATTTTCTACAACAGCATCTGTGATCTCAACAACAATCATAATGACAACTTCAGAAATTGTACCATCCTCACTGACCTCAGTATATCCATGGTCAACACGCCCTGTGACCACCACAGATCTTCCACAAGCCCAAAAAGAACTGATCAGAGGTATATGTTTCAAATAAGCAGTTATATGTGGTCAAGAAAAAAAAATGTCTATTGAAGGTTGCATGGGAAATCCAGGATATGCAATATTTTTTTTATATTTTTTTTTTGAATTATTAATATTACTTGAAATGTTAAAAATCAAATAATTTATTACATAAATTGTTTTTAATTGAGAACAACATAATGGAATACATGTACAGTATATATTTACTTTGCACTTTGCAGATACATATTTCCCTTCAATTTACATGTTAATTCTAATTTATGTAATTTCATTACAGTGTATATTATATGGGCAATTGTTGCTACATGTGCTGTTGGGTTATTCCTGCTTGTTATTGGTTACAAGAAGTGTAAAAGAGATATGCATAGACATATGTATACAGAAATCCCCTCCACACCATCTGTGATTCCTTTGCCTGTTTTGACACCTTCACCAACACCACCACGAAGACATACTCCACCCCGCTTGCCCTTAATACCATCGCCAGCTACTCCAACAAATTTACCTGCATTTAATCTTGAGGATGAAGATGATGAACCCGTGGCAAAAAGAACACGAAGTGCAAGCAAAAAAAAGAAAAATGAGCAGGAAACTGATTTGTAATTTCAACATTCATTTTTGTTTTAGTATCATACATGTATGAGTGCTTTTTTTAACATGAGATTCCTACGGGTACATACTCTCCATTGAACAAGGAGTGCCAAAGTTTATCATTTCAACATTTATTTTTGATATTTCATAAATTGTTTTAAATACAAATATATTGTGTAGGTGCCTTAAGCATGAGTTTGCTACATGTTTAAAACTAGAGATTCTTCCCATTTTGCAGAGATATCTTTCTTTAATCGGGGTGTTTTGTAATATTTTGTTAAGGAAGTCTAGTATTTTTTTTCGGCGAATATTTCTTTAAAGTAAAATGATGTTTTATATTTAACAATGGGGCTGATAAAATAGGGTCCCTCTAAGTTCACTTGATATATAAAACATGTTTCATAACTTTGTTTTTCAGAAAAAAAAAGCAAAAACAAAATATAATTTTATTAATAGTATGCATACTCTCCTCCCTCATTAATGGCAGAGAGAGAGGAATGTAATATATGGAAGATAACTGCAAATGTGAAAATATTTCATGTTTTCGCAAGTAGTGAATGTCTTTTTTTTCGCAATAGTGTATGGGTGTAATTTTCCAATGAGTACAATGTTGTATCTGGCTCACTGAATATGGCTTTTATATATTGACTTTATTTTTCATTTTAAGATGTTTTTGATGGACTTACTTTAATATTGGTAGTTAGTTATCTTGAACCATGATTATGGTCTTTAGATGTTTTTTTTTCTATTATTATTTTCTAGTCTAAATTTTACTACTGGATAGTTAGTAAAATAGGTAGTTATCTTGAATTCTGTTTTTAATTTTTAGACAAGTAAGATGTACGTATTGTAAAATGAGTAGTTATCTTGAACTTTTTTTTTAAAATTTCTAATCTAAGTATGGTTGTAATTATTTTTTAACATTGGTGTTATGCATGTTTTTATATTATGATTTTTATATTTGAAGAGATTGTTAAAAGGGAAGTTATTCATATTTAGCACATTCTCATGTAATTGTTCAGATGACAATCATACAAACCTTGTTGTTTTGATTAATCTATACATTTTTAATTATAAAATAAGTATGTTTAATAATATGTGCAAATTGCTTTTTATTGAAACAATTAAAACTCTTCAGATAATCATTTAAGTTGTTAATGTTTAATAGTTGGTGTCACAAATGCAATCAAAGAATTTTTTCTATGTTATCTTCCAATTTACTGTTATTATTAATTGTTAAGTTTTTCTATGTTATCTAACAAGTTACTATTAATTGTTAAGGTTTTTCCCTGTTAAAAATTCCATTAAAGTTTTAATTTACCTTTTCATATATCATCTACTGATCATTCCAGGTTAAACTTTCAATAATAAAATCAACAAATTTTATTTACTGTTTGGTTGAATACCAATCAATGTCAGATATTATAATAGTTGAACTTGCCAAAACCTCTAAGTCATTAAATAAAGATGTTAACAATAAAGCAATAAGTATCCCCCATCTAATTATGCATTTTCATTACAATGCTTGATATTTGTAACATTGGAAGTCTTTTTGTGTATATTTAGTATGTTTTAGTTGTTAGTACTAAAAGGGTATTTAGTTGTTAGTACTAAAAGGGTATGTTCCAGTCTTAAAAATATAGGTTGGTTAAATTTTTATACCCCCCGCTTAAAAAGCGGGAGGTATATAGTGTTCGTTGTGT
>JAOXYH010000035.1:686528-700991 GCA_028566455.1 Botula fusca | reverse complement strand
ATTGTCAATGTAGAACAAACGTTTTAAATTGCAAAAAGTTGAAGCTGAGTAATGATGCATTGTTTGGATTGGTCATCAAGGGGAGATAATTACAGGAAATCCCTATGTGAATTCATGGGTTCTAGTCGGGTGGATTTTGTGAAAAATTCTATCTGACATGTTACCCCAAAATTTCAGGCAGGGGCTCCGTGATATACACTCTACAGGAAATAAATTGTCATTATAGCCAACGAAACATAGGGAAAGAGCTATATGACGTCAAGTTTGAGCAATTTTGGTTGAAATACTATGGAAGAAAAATTAGGAGCTCGGAACCTCAAATTGCTCTGCTGGTTTCAGACGAAAAAATTTTGAATATTTTCCCAATAAGGTCCTATGTTAAAACCATGTCCGCAGGTGTCGACCAGCTTGAATTTCCGATCGTCACAAAAATATAACTTTGTAGAGGTCCATCAAATGATCATCCATGTAACAAATCAATTCAATTAGTATAGTGCTTTCTGACAAAAAGAGCTTTAAAGGTTAATCTAATCAGAACATATTATCTGACCTTGGCAGCCATGTTGAATTTCCTATCAGCACGGAAAACATAACGTTTGTAGAAAACCATCTACTGAATATCCATGCCAAGTTTGTTTAAAATTAATAAAGTAGTTGCAGAGAAGATCAAATGTGAAAAGCTAACGACAGACGACGGATGGACGACGGACGCAGAATGATGGCAAAATTCACCCTGGCCTTTGCCCAAGTGACCTAAAAACTCACATTCAATTATTTCTGGAATATTTTCTGAATCATTCCTGTTTTGCATCTAGGTAACATTTAAGGGCATATCCAACAGTTTCTTTTTACAGTGAGAATTTTTTCTTCTTTTGATATGTTGTTTTCAAAATAAATACGATCAAAATTATGCAAAAAATATACACAGGTTACCGACCTCGTTTTCGAGAAAATTGAGGCCGAAGAAGGACGCTTTTTGACAATTTTGCAGAAAATCCGACAATTTTATTTTATTTTTAATTCTTTTTTTAATGTGAATATCGTGATACTTTTATGATTTCTCTGAAGGCAAATGATTGGGTATTTATTAAAAAATACTGTGAAGTACGAAACGCATGTTCCGTGGTCGTAATTTGGACTGTAATCGGCATTTGTGTGAAAAAATTGGCCGAATATATCACATTTTCGTATAGAATTCCTTAAAATTAAAAGTATTTCCCACAGTGTCGATTTTTTCATATTTTAATATTTCATTCGTCTTAAAATATAGAAGGTAAAAACGTTTAGAAAAGTATATGTCACAGAGTTCGTTTTCGATAAAATTGAGAAATACACTGTAATTAACAAAATACCTGTCGGGAACCTCTGAAATCGAGAACGTTATGAACGAAAATATGACGTCAGCCAACTGTGACGTTACTGTTGTTGAGCTTTGTACTGTGACGTTGGTCCATTGTAATAGCATAACGACGGTAACTGCGATATGCCCTTAAAACATTGAAAACCATCTCCGGCGGCCACTATGGTAAAAATAATAATTGCTAAATATTTGTTTGTAGGAAATCAGTTGATAGTTTTGGGATAGACAATCTTGTTTTTGAGTGTTACTTGCACAAAGTTGTAGGGTATTGGCATTGACAGTTGGCGGGAATCGCCATTTTCTATTACGCGAATTCTCGTGGCATTTGAAGCTTTGTAATGTGTTGTATGATGAAATAAGTATCCGTTGTGTTTGTGAAAGGTCTTTTCCTAACTTGAAGTAAAAACAAAGTACTGAACTCCAAGGGAAATGTCAAAAAGCATAAAGTCGAAATATTATTATACTTAACGAGTTCCAATTGGTAGTATTATTCCACTATTGCTGTGGATGTCCTCAACATCACGAAGACGAATACATCTGCTTTTTCTGTGATTTTTATCTCCAGGATGAGAACTCAGTATGGTTGGTAACTGACATAAATGTCGTTTACTTCTATTTACATTTCTTTTAAGTAATTCATTAACATGATCTGTGGAGATCTCTACATTTTCAAAGTTAAATGTGGTAGGATGTAATCCGTTTTCTGTCAATGCTGAATGTATATCATTTGTTGAGCAAGTATTCAATAATATGCATTCATCGTCAGAACAATTTGATGACCAAAAAAAAAAACATGGCATTTTATAAATCTAGATGTTATTAAGTGTTTCTCCAGCATCTACCCCACAATTTTCTTCCTAATATGCATGAAAATATATCTTCAAATGCTTTCCACAGCTTTCCCCATTCCTTGATAAATCCATGTTTGTTGTTCTTTTTTCCCTTTACATAAAACAGATTTCTTTAAAGGAAAATTACTCTTGGTTCAAAATTTGTAGGAAATACAAATGAACCTGATTTTTGTCAAAGATTTATTTTATTATATCAAAAAATACCATTCCAGTTTTTTAATATGTTTTTTCTATGGGAATGAACTTCATTACGTGCAGTTACATTTTTTGTCAGACCTTAGAATATTGTCCATTAATCGTTCTCAGCCAAATTATTTTTTTCGTTCTCCATGATCGAGGGCTTTAATTTTACGTGATGCGTTTTAAGTCAAATTCATTTTTTGTGAATAATTATTAGCATATTGTCCGTCTAATTATGCATGAATTATGATTGATGTAAAATTTATTTTTCGTGAACCATGATTGACTGAACATATGTTTTGTGGTCTGTGATCAGAACCCCTCCATTATCCCCCCTCAAAGTATTGCAGAATAGAACACAGGAACGGAAGTTACTTCCAAGACCGTCACCCCCTTAAAATCAAATGGTTGGATCCTGACTTCAGTTTTGTGATGTTCATGTTAGTACCATATCATGATACATGTATCTTTTCGGTTTAAAAAAATGCAATATAGCACAGAATTATTTCAAGATTTGATGATTTTTACACACAGAATGATATACACACACGTATTTATATACCATCAATCGCTGCTTAAACTCCCCAACAGTGACCGTAGCCAGCACACTTCGCCTCCACACGTTCTCCGACTTTGTACTCTTCTTCCTCTTTTCTTGGCTTCATGATCACGGATAGGGGGATGTCGTTGGTTTGCTTGTCATCCCAGTCAATTATCGCAAACAATTTTTTTTGTCCATGTCAGTTTTTACAACGACGGAGAACTTGCTATACGAAAGTGAAGGCCTGTTACCTGGTTACTGCGATATGGCGGCGGCAAAATCTTTATCAGTTTGAATTGAGCGCAATTTTGTTGTGCATTTTCGTATACTGATAAATATTACACATTTTTTGTTCGTTTCAAACTTTATATTTTGCGTCAATGGACATAAAAAATGAAGTATTTATTATTCTTTAAGAATTCAACCTATTGGTAGTTCATTTCAGGAAAATAAACTGTATTCTTGTTAAAAGTGCGAAAAGAATCCAATAATGAGATTTATATAATTTTCTCTCACAAAATTCGCGGAACGAAAACTTTAATTGATTTTGACAGTAGGAGAATTTTTATTTCTGAACATATAATAGCCGTGTAGAATCAACGAAAATACGTTGACAACACATTTCTGTATTTCTGTAGCGAAAAAAAAAAAAACGATGAAAAGGGTACTACATGGGATGTTCCGTTTTATTAAACGTACGATCCGTATTTTGTAATGACCAAAGTATCGTATTACAATTTTATTCAAACGATATCATCATCATGCAGTCTAGCAGTTCCGACAGCGATTCTGATCCAATGGAATACCGCACACCAAAGAAAAGGAGGTATAGAAGTTCTATACAACATGGATTTAACAAAAGAACTGCCAAGTACCACAACGTTTCACCAGACATAAAGCTCATCGGCAGGAAAGATAATGAGGTAATGACAATTGTCTGACTTACATAGTAAACAAACTAAACATGATATAACGCAAAACTTAAATAACCAAAGACGATGTAATGCTGGATCCAGAGAGTGACTGAAGTCTAAATGATGAACCATGTATGGCTCAAGAAGAAGACCAGCAATCTACACATTGTACAATTTATTTAACAGACAAGGAAGAATCCTCCCTTTCTGACACCTCTGAACTCAACTCTAGTTCATCGGATGATTTTATGTCCACTTCTGAACAGTCTGATGGTTTTTCAGACACAGACTTTTCCTCCAGAGAAAACATGGAAAGACCATTATATGATGGTTGTAAAATAACACAATATAAAGCTTATATGTTGATAATGCTTTATGTAACAAAAAACTCCCTGTCAAGAGAGGGGTTTGAAGAACTTTTGCAAATGCTCTCTATACTGCTGCCACCAAGTTCATTATTAACAACATCAGTGTATCAACTGAAAGAGACACTTAAGAAAAATCTTGGCAATAATGAACCAACACAGCATTTTTACTGTCAGAATTGTCAACAACTACTGAAGGACAACAACAAATGTCAAAGAGAATCATCTAGGGAAGCTGGCTCACGCCTTTTGGGGAAAATGTTGGTAGAGACAAACGACGTGTTGTTTCTAAATTCTATTAAACAAACTAAATTACAGAACCAAGTCCGGAACGTATATTACAAAAAGATACATATCTGCACAAAGAACGATAACTCTTTCAAAACTCACTGACCATGCCAATCTACACCGTAACATCCCCGCCCAACAAAAAACAAACCACATTTGTTTCAGATGGTCAGTGAAATTTGAATAGAGTTAGAATTACATGTAAATGAAGTAATTATTTGAAAGATATTCTCAAGTAATACATAGGAAAACATATCGTTAAATTTTCGAAATAAATTGCACAGTAAAAGTGACCGCGTTGTATTTGCAGACTAAAACATGACTCATTGTAAAATAGTGAAATTTATGTGTTGTGTTCAGTCCTAATTTCTTAAATGACAATGATATAAGTTTTTATAACAGTCCTTTTGAACGAAGAGAAAAGTTCTACATACAAAAATTAAAATACTAAATTGATTAAATTCTAAATTAGCAAATCAGAATATTGGGAACGAATATTTACATTAGAGTATCTACAAGTAACTACCCTTCAGAAACAAGAGAAAAACTGTTGAATCAACACGTTTACAAACGGTATAAATGAAATTTCATACGGAATATTTTACGAGAGTATTTCTTTCACAAATAGGTATTCCATTTTTGGTTCAATAACCGGAATAAACCATAGTAACCTCTCTATAATGCTGTTTATAACATTATATTTATATCCGACATGCATATGCAATTTCTTTTCCATTGAACCGTAAACTCTTTGTCTAAAGGGAAAGTATATTTCATAATCATGTACAAGAATCACTTTTTTTTGCATAAAGAAACACGACTTCAACTTTCGAATAAGCCTTAAAATTCTGCAAATATTCAAGAGAAATAATTATAACATTCTTACTGTTTCATCATACAGTTAACATTTCAAACAAACGAACTTTTCTGGTTACACAAATTTCATGTAGTTATCAATGAAAACTATAACACAATAATATAGGAATGGAAATGCAGTCAAATTTCCATAAGAGTGTCATTGAATAACGATCAATAAACTGTCAAAAAGACAATAAGATGAGTATATACAAAGGAATAGATTTGAATTAACAAAGTACATGTATGTGAAACATGTCTTAATCAATCATCGGAGGCGGTCTTTTGGTTACGGATTGTTTTGCCGCTTCATTTAACTGGTCAACCGTGGTCCACATGGCGTTTTGGGCAGGTTCGCCTTTGTATTGTACTAAATATTCGGGATGCCCGCTACGTTTTCGCTGAGCTAAAATACGTTTGATCTTATAATACGAATTATCTGTCTGTTCAGTTGAGCTATAAGCTGCTACTGTTTGATCCGTATCGTCCAGTTCTGATCGATATCGGGCTGGTTTTCGAGTCTGTCGCACTGGTCGTGTCCGTGGAAGATTTTGTACTTTTGGTTCAATATCGGGTTCATCTGAATTCACACTATTACTATCAGAATCGGAATTACTGCTTTGTCCAATGGCGCTAGATTCCCGGTTATTTAAAACATCATTAAGAGTTTGTTCATTTTTGACTGATTCTGGAATAAAGTAATTCGCTGGATTTGGAGCGCGGACAAATGCTATTTTGAGACGATCCAAATGAACTGGATTCTTGAACATTTTACCACTTTCTTTGTCCCTAAGTTTTACTAAATGTGGTGACAAAATTTCCTGAACAATAAATGGTCCCGAGTACTTTGGCTGGAGCTTTTTTCCCGGTCCTGTTCCTTCTTTAAGCATATAAACAAAATCACCAGTATCTAGTTTGAGTGGATTTGTCTTTCTGTTTTCACGTTCCTTCATTATTTCACCTGCTTTAAATGCATTAGCCTTTGCAGCATCTCTGATAACTTTCAGTTTTTCATTTTGCTGATTAATGTAACTGTGATAATCAGCATGTAACGAATTGAGCTCGATTCCAAGCTTTGAAACAGAGAGTGGAATTTCGGACGGAAACCATAAACTACTTCATATGGGGAATATTTGGTCGAGTCATTGGGCGAGATGTTAAATGAAAATGTAATTGCTGTTAAAAGATTGTCCCACTGAATTCCCTTTTTAACATAAGGCGTTATGCGTTCTGCTACTGTTCTGTGGGTACGTTCGCATAGCCCTAAGCAATGATGTATGAAACTTGGCGTAAAGTTCTGATACATGTCTAAAGTTTTGCAAAGATATTCAGTACATTGCGAAATAAATTCGCTTCCTTTGTCACTTATGACGCAATCACACACCCCAAAAGTACAAACTAACTGAAATAAAGCCTGTGACACTGTAACCGAGTCAGAATTGGGTAACGGAACAGTAAATAACAGCTTAGAAAACATGTCAATTGCCGTGTTCCCTCTTTGCGTAATTGGGAGTGGTCCAAAAAGGTCTACTTGCCAAGTTTGAAAAGGTTCCGACGGAGTGCGGTAGGAAATTATTTCAGACTTCGTGTGTGCCTTCGTCATCTTGCGCTCCTGACACGCATGACAAGAACGAACATAATTTGATACTGTCGATGGTAAATTTTGAAAATACAAATTCTCCGAAATATTGTCAACTGTTTGCTGGATACCCATGTGTCCGCCTAAAGGTGACTCATGAAAAGTTTGTAGAATCTTAGGAATAAGTGTTGCAGGTACAACTAACTGAAATTTCCCCATTTCCTGCGTACGTTTCGACTTTGCCATTCGTGTGTGAAATAACAGGTCGTCGATCAAATTATAATCGGCAGCTTTTAATAACAAACGACGAGCTTCCTTTTGAAGTTTCGGCAATACACCACTTTCTAAGTAATTGATAATGGGAAGCAATTTCTCGTCTTTTCTTTGGAGAATTTTAATATTGTCTCTTGAAAAGTCAATCTGTTGATCGTCGGACTTGGAAGCAGAACACACGAAATTGATATTTTCGTTTTGCGTGAAATCAGACAAATATTGTGAGTTATCCGCAAGCGTGTTTTCTCCGAGAGAACCAGAACATGTAGAAATGCTATCATTTCTACGTAAATCAATCAAATCTGGGGTATCCAATCTCACTGAAAACGGTGCTAAAACGGGAGTATCACACAAAAACGGACTATCTATTATGAGTAAATCTTGATTTGTTCCATTTTGAGCGATATCCATTCTCTCTAAAGTGGGGTTTAAAACAGGAGCGTCGCAATCAAACGGACTATCAATCACAAGAGGATTTTGCGTCTCAATCATATGCATTGTAATAATGTCGGAGTTGATGGAATTACCATTAATTCCACCATTAGACGAGTTCACTGAACTGCTGGGTACTGACATTTCTATTAGCGAATCTTTGAGCTGTAAGTTTGTGGAATTGCTATCAGTTCCACTGAGTTGTTGGTTGTTAAAACTTTCTTGACCAGTAAATTTATTTTCATTATTGAAAATGATAGAACTGCTATCAGTTCTACCAGTAAGCACTTTTGTAAATTGTGGACGAGTCGATTCCTCCTCGGTATCCGCGACATAACCTTGTTCGACTTCCTGATTGTTTAATATTGCGGAATTCACAAATGAAATTTTCCCGACTTCTTCCATTTCATACGGAAAATAAGGGTCATTTTCATTCAGTGATTCCTCTGCATTTGTATCTAATCGTGGTGCGTTTTCAACTCTTGAAAGTGCATCAGGCACCTGCATCTGCGCCGCTGGCTTGTATTTAATATCAAAGTTAAACTGCTGTAATACAGCTAACCAGCGATCATATATCGCACCTTTTAACTTGTTTTGGAATAGTGGCCGTAAGGCCTGATGGTCACATTCAAGTGTAAATTTGCTTCCGCGCAAATAACTCGCGCAGTCAACTATACTTGTAACAACACCTAATAACTCCAGCTTGGTTGGTCCATACGATTTCTGCCATGAATTCATCGACTTCGATCCAAACCTTATAACTCGGATTTTGTCCTCTGTATCACCCGGATGTTTTTGATAAAGCATGTAGCCTATACCCGTCGCAGAACTGTCGACAGCTAGGAAAAAGGGCAAGTCAAATCTGGGAAATGCCAAAATTTCAGAATTTAATAATAAAGATTTTAAGCTTTTAAATGCCGCTTCCTGTTCGTATGACCAAGCAAATTTAGCGTTTTTCTTCAACAATCGAGTAAGCGGTTCTGCTACTGAGCTGTAGTTTGGAATAAATTTCCGAAACCAGTTGAACATACCCAACGCACGGCGTAGTTGTTTAACATTTTGCGGAGGTGGAAATTGACTCAAAGCTTTTACACGGTCCGGAGGAGGTCTTATACCCTCTTTTGAGATGTGATGTCCCAAAAATATGGCAGACGAGTTTGCAAAAGAGCATTTTTGTGGATTAAGTTTGAGACCGGCATTTCGGAAACGATCAAAAACTCCCTGAAGATCTGACAAATGTTGTTGGAATGTTTCGGAACAGATGAGTACATCGTCAAGGTAGCACAAGCAGGATTTGAATGTCAGTCCCCTCAAAATTTTATCCATTAATAATTGAAAGGAGTTGGGAGCAGTATGTAATCCCATGGGTACTCGACAAAATTTGTATGTCCCGAAACAGGTATTAAAGGCTGTGTACTTTGAACTAAGCGGTGATAATTGCATTTGGAAAAATCCACTACTCATGTCTATTGAAGCTATATAATTTGGAACTCTTTCTGTAAATGATTCCGTTAGCTCTTGCAAATCAGGGATAAATGATTTCAGTGGTTCTGTTTGGCTGTTCAAGTAACGGAAGTCCACACAAAACCTGAACTGTCGTAAACTGTAATCTTTGTCACTTATTGGACCAGAAGATGGTTTTGAACGTTTTGACACTAACACTACAGGACTAGTTATCGGTGCTTCTTCCGTAGTACTAAGTTCACATATGACGCCTTGACTGAGGAGTTCGTCAAGGTGATGCCTCAGTACCTCCTTTTTATGGGGAGTTAACCTATATGGTTTTTGATGTAACGGTTTCATATCTGGTTTGAGTATAATGTGGTGTTGCACAATATCGGTGCAACCAAGGCCAGGATTTTCCTTTGTTACAAATATTTCTTTATTGTCGCATAACAATCGACCTAAAGCGATGCGTTGATCATCTCTTAAGTTGGTATTAATTTCAAAATTATTAAGAAATTCACTACATTCTGGTGTATTACTAGTGTCATGTGCACATTGTTCCGCCAAATTTACATTTTGTACAACTGGAACATTATCTGTGAAACTAACTCGACGGACATGGAACTCATCCGTTAGTTGACTAAATTTGGCAATAATTTTACCTTTCGGAACAACAATGGAATCACTACCCATGTTCAAAATTTTAACAGGAACTGTCCTATTCTGCGAAACAGTCACCACCGCTTTACTAGAAATTAAACCCTTTGATATCATTTGAGAGCTGCTTTCACAGATCCCTTGGTAACCGTAATGAATATTTCTCGGCAGCCTACCCCATATTACAATTTCACTATGCGGATCTACGGTTATGCGTTTTTTACATCGTACGTTAGCTTGTTTCTGAAATACATGTAAATTTCCAAAATCTATTGTAATTTTATTGTCTATCAAGTAGGTGGTTCCTAAAATAAATGGATGAGACGTTTGTTCCAATATATATGCAAACACAGGGTATTTCCCTCCTTGGTACCTCATTTGCACTGTAGCAGTGCCTTTTATTTGTATATTTTGGTCATTAGCCAATTTTATACTATCTCCATTACATGTGTCAATAGCTGTTTTACATGAATAAGGAATTGAATTGTAAAATGCAGTTGACATAATGTTTATTGAGCTCCCTGAGTCGAGAAGGGCTGCAACCTTCAATGAGTGAAAATTTACATGCAAATAAACAAACTTACTATTGGCTTGACCACTAGACTGGTTTTCTTCATCAAGGGATGAATTGTTCATTTCGCTATCATCACTGTCAAAACTACAACCAAATTCATTCGTATTTACATTATTTACAAGTTCTTCATTTGAACGTGTTGAATGACGGGAGGGTGCCCGTTCACGGCTTCTGGCACCATTTACTTTCCTGAGGGGCCGTGCCAGGTGCCCTTCAGGGGATTCGGGTTTCCCTGTTGTTTTAACTGAAAACATTCAGATGCAACATGGTTCGGTTTGGAACAAATTTGACAAAAAACACGGTTCTGTGGGTTGTCAGATCTTGGTTTAAATTTTGTGCATTGAGCAGCACTATGTCCGCACTGATTACAAAGCTGACAAGAAATTTCGATGGAAACGATTCCAGTACCATTCCAATTACAGAAACGTTTTGGGTGTCCTGGACAGTTGCAGTTGAAACATGCGGGTGGTTGTTTGTTTCCAGTCGGTTGAGGTTGCTGAGGAGTAATTTTCCGCATCATGTTTGCTAGTTCGGATATCTGAGATTTTAATTCGGACATTTCGTCAGAACGGGAGACTGTATGTGGAGAAGAAACCTTTCCAGCAGCTGCACACTGCTCATGTATTCGGTATTTATAGGCCTCTCCTGCTTTTGCAAACGACAAGGCTTCGGATGGACCTTTGGGCTGACTAGCCCGTACATAAAAAGCTAGCCTTTCCGGGAGACCATTAATGAATCTGAACATGATCTCATGTTCGGGCTTAGATAGTAATTGGCCCTTTTCTTGAACTTGACAGAAAAAGTCCTCAATTTCCTGCGTAGGCCCCAACTGCATATTCTGAAAAGCTTCACTTTCAACAACGACGGAGGGATGCTGCCAACCGATTTTCACATATTTTTCAGAAAACAACCTTTTAATAGTTGCCCATGTTAAGTCTGGGCTCAGCCCATTGAACCAAGTCAAGGCCGGTCCCTCCAAATGAAGGTGAAAAGCAGCAAGCTTCCTATAGTCCCCTATTTCATCTAACTCGTGAAGCCTGGAAAATGATTCAAATTCCTTCACAAATTTCGACCCATTCTCCTTTGGATAACCGGCATACTTTCGGCAAGTACCTAACTTCTCCATAGTTGCAAAAGTTTTGGATTTTGAATGAAATGAACGTGTAATGGGTGAATTTTGAAATGTTAATTTCCTTAAATGATCAGAACTCGACACCAGATTTTGTCGAGCGGAAGCTAGCTGTTCGTCAATATCGGATAATGTCAAGTTCCGCGTATGTTGTTTGGGTTGTTCTGTTTGAGGGGTGTCGGGAGTTTTAACAACTAAATATTTATCTGCAAAGCTTGAGTCGGTATCTGACCTATTAATTTGAGTATGTTCCTGAGGATTTGAACCATCAAAATAATTTTTGTTGAGAAAACTGTTACTTAATACTGAATTTTCTGAAGCACTGCTAAACGAAAGATAGGTCGGTCTGAGGTAAAAATTTTCCTCGTCACTTTCGCTACAATCGGAAACTGGATTCATGAGATAAATTGTGGAGGAAAGGCAATCATTTCCCCCAGTCGTATACAAGTTCTATAAAAAAAAAATATGAAATGAAAAGAACTAATTTACAATCATATGCTTTATGTAGTATGTGAGAAAGGCTATCCTTTCCACCAAGTAAAGTGTCTGTACACAGTGTACATTTACATGTATATATCAATAGCACAAATCATGAACAAGTCTACAGAGTCTTGTTAACCACAGTTTTGCCAAGGTTGGACCTGGATGTATACCATCTGTATAATGATCAAAATTAAACGAATACTTCACTCTAGAAGAAGGATTTTTCTTTTTGGATTTCTGTAAATCCTCTGAAAATTTGGGACTATATGTAACACCAAGAAGCCTATTTGTATCATCAATATAGCGATTTACAGTGTCAATTTGTTTATGCAGTATGACATCTTTTGCTTTATAGTTTTCCCAATCACGACCTTGTGAGGAATTATAGTAATAAATAGAATATACTGGTATTTGTAAAAATACTAATTTAACGGAGTCACCAAAATCCCGAACAAAATGGTAAATTTCTTTGAAAGTATCAATCAAATGATACGGTGCTGATGAATCGTGCGAAGTAACATCAATGAAACGTTCAGTTTTTGTAGTTAGGTCACAAGTCCCTACCCAAATAAACAAAGTAATCTGATTCAAACGCTGGACATGTGACTGTAAGTTTTCCTTCAAGTACAGAAAACTGTCCTGTGCTGTTGAAGACGAGCGACACCAAAATTCAATAAATCGTTCAGGATTCACCCTGACTTGTCCTTTCAAACTGAAACCCTTGCTATCCGATAACAACACGGGCGTTCTTGGGGGTGTAATCAACGGTTCCACCCGTAATTTAGATATTTGGTTCTGCAACTTGTGGTCGCTCATGGCCCAAATCGAGGCGCCATGTGGTTGATAAATTTCCCAAACACAATGTCAATTTTAAAGTTCAATCAAACCTGATATTTCCAGAAATTTACTCTCCAATGATCCAAAATGACGTTTTCTACCTCAGTTTAGGTTCTCCACCATCTAGGGAAGCTGGCTCACGCCTTTGGGGAATATGTTGGTAGAGACAAACAACGTGTTGTTTCTAAATTCTATTAAACAAACTAAACTACAGAATCAAGTCCGGAACGTATATTACAGAAAGATACCAAACTGCACAAAGAACGATAACTCTTTCAAAACTCACTGACCATGCCAATCTACACCGTAACAACATAATTTTAACACTATGATAGGACCCGAATGGAAAAATAGTAACAAATTTTTGTCTCTTAAACCAGTATTGCAATTTAAAGTAAAGTAAGCAGGCATGCATGGCCCTAAGGTTGTACTCGTTCAAAAAAGTACTTGCATGTAGCTTCTTTTTAAGCTGCAAATATATGATACTCTTAAAAGGGACAGGTATACCAGGTGAGCAATATAGGCTCTTTGAGAGCCTCTTGTTTTGTCGTGATTTCGCACGACTTTTATCGCGCTTTCTTGTCTTTGTATCTTCGTGATTTCGCGCTGCAGTTTTTGGTACTTTCGTGCAAAACAGCGAAAACGCGAAAACAAGAAAACGGCCACATCCAGCTTCCAACAGGAGAGATAACTCAATCAATATCGCACAATTTACTAACATTCTATACAAAAATTTTATCGAGTTAACCAGAACCACAGAAGAGAAATACCTTTCATTTCTTGTTAACTACCTATCAAAAAAAAAAACAAACAAACAAACAAAAAACAAAAAAACAAAAAACAAAAAAAAAAAACCCAAAACAAAACATTACATAACAAAAAAGAAAAGAAAAACTGATGGGTAGTTAAGTGGGATTTTTTAGTCATGTTTACCCACTGCCTGTTTCTTAAAAAGACTGTATTTTTCTCCATTTTGAGCAGTCTTTCAATTTTCTTGTGTCGGTCAGTTTTAGTGGCGGAGAAAGACAGAGTGTCCCGAGGCAACCGCCGACCTTGGCAGGTAACAGACAAACCTTGTCACGGGGCCTGGGTGGCCGAGTGGTTAAGGTCGTTATAGTTTACCTGTATAATCACTGTGGCCTATCACCTCTGGGTTGTGAGTTCGCTTTGTAAACAACAAAAAAGGGTGTACTCGACTTGCAAACGTACGTGATAAGGTTTGTTAGTTACCTGCCCAAGGTCGGCTTTTCCCTCCGGGCAATCTTCCTCTGCCACTAAAACTGTCCGCCACGATATAGCGTAAATACTGCTGAAAGTGGCGTTAAACCCCATTCAATCAATCAATTAAGGTTCCATCAAAGTCAAAATCTAGGACGAAAACACAACCACATAAGTTGTCAATATTTTTATTGTTACAATTAATTTTGACCTGGAATTTGAGAAAAACTTTAATTGGATACTCATTTCATAATGTATTACCTTTATTCTACAGAATAAATAATGAAAATGAAATTGTAGATGTAAAACATTTCCTTAGTGACTGATGAATTTTTCAAAAAATCCTGCGAGTTAGGTAAAGCATATTTTTGGACAAAAATTGTTTCAATTGTTCCATTGTCATAATGGGCAGGGCAAGCGAGGCTTGATTTCACAAATATATCCAATAAACAGACGATAAAAGGATTTTTTGGTGTGCTAC
>JAOXYH010000035.1:645369-665343 GCA_028566455.1 Botula fusca | reverse complement strand
GGTAATTGACTGCCAATCACTACTGTTCGCAATTAACGCTGTAATTAGTGTGTTGATTGATAAAAATATTGCATTTTTATTCATTGCCTTTTACAAAAAATTTGTTACGCCCTTTTTAAAATAAATGTAAGGACAGTGCATTACTCTGTATATATAGATATTTTTTCCGAATGTGTCTTTAGCGTGTAGATATTGTGTGTTTTCGATTTTTTTTGTTATAATACATTCTGTGAAAGTTAAAGGCATAATATCTCTTCGTCCGACTTTTTTTTTTGTGGTTGTGATATAATGTTTTCATTATTTGTTTGCGTGTTTGTACCGTTAAGGGCAGTGTAAAGATTCTTTTCAGACCTTTATTGCTGTACTTTATTCTTTTCAAAATCCAAGTTTTCCTAGTTATTCCATATTGATTGTAAGGATATAGTCTCCTTGAAATTTTGTCGATACTGTGCATTATTTGTTTCATTTTATAGCTCCGTGAAATCTTCATAGAAGGTGTCATTCTTTTTTCGTGATTTTCCTCAATTTTTTGGGTAAAAGATCAAGATTTTATAGAACCCCTTTGTTTTATATTACATTGTACATGCTGTATATATTGGTTTTCAAAAGTTCAAGACGAAAGTCTTATAAAAGAAAAGTTCAAGAAGAATAGAACTAAGAAGCCCTACCTACCGAGTTCTCTTACCTGTGTAATCAGACAATAAACAGCTACTTGTCATTTGGTAATTGACTGCCAATCACTACTGTTCGCAATTAACGCTGTAATTAGTGTGTTGATTGATAAAAATATTGCATTTTCATTTTTCGTCCGACTTTTTTTGTGGTTGTGAAATTTTGTCGATACTGTGCATTATTTGTTTCATTTTATAACTCCGTGTGCTTTTTATTACGTGAAATCTTCATAGAATGTGTTTTTAGTTTGTAAATATTGTTTTTCTTTCGTTGTGTGTGGGCTTGAAATTTTTTGTGCCGCGACTATTTGTTGTATATTATATTCTGTAGGAAGCTTAAGGCATAATATCTCTTCGTCCGATTTTCTTTTCTGTGGTGGTTGTTATCTGGTGTTTATATTATTTGTGTGCGCGTTCGTAACGTAAATCCCCTTTGAATTCGTTGTATTTAAAAGTTCAAGACGAAAGTCTTATAGTTTGCTTTAAAAAGTTCAAGAAGAGCTAGAAGCCCTACAGTTTGCTTTAAAAAGTTCAAGAAGACATAGAAGCCCTACCTAACGAGTTCTCTTACCTGCTACTTGTCATTTGGTTATTGACTGCCAATCACTACTGAACGCTCTAACTATTGTGTTGATTGATAAAAATATTGCATTTTTATTCATTAAGCTGTTACGAGTGTAAATTACATCCTTTTTAAAATACATGTAAGGACAGTGCATTACTTTGTAGTTTTTTTTATTGTGTCTTTAGTTTTTAAATATTGTTGTTCTTTCGTTGTGTATTTTCGATTTTTTTGGGCCCTATTTCTTATGTATATTACATTATGTGGGAAGCTTAAGGCATAATATATCTTCGTCCGACTTTTTTGTGGTTGTGATCTGGTGTTGTTATTCTGTTATTATTTGTGTGCATGCTCGTTAATAAATTCCTTTGGTGTCGGTGTGTAGTTCAGCTGTGAAATTGTTCTTTCGTTGTGTGTCTTTGAACTTTTTTTTAAACTTGTGTCATACTTTGTAAGATTTTAAAGGAACTTAGTTTTTGCCTGTTTTTTCGTGAATTCTTCATTTTTTGGTAAAAGTTCAAGATTTTAAAGGAACAGTTTTAATACTATTACATTGTATGTGTTGGTTTTTCAAAAGTTCAAGATGAAAGTTCTATAGTTTGATTCGGAAAGTTCAAGAAGATATAGAAGCCCTACCTAATGAGTTGGGCTATAAACAGCTACCTGTCATTTAGTTAATAACTGCCAATCGGACTACCGATTAACGCTCTGTTTATTGTGTATATTGTTAAAACAAATTATTGCCTTTGACAAAAAAATATTTGTGTTTTTTACTTGTGTTAAATTAAATACTTGGCCAATTTATATAAACACTATTGTTGCATTGTCTAAAATTTTATTCCTTGTATAAAACATTTCTCAAATTAATCATAAGGGTACGGCCGGTAGTGTAGATAATTACTGTTGTTTCTTTACTTGTAAATATAGTTCTTTCTGTGTTTGTCTCGTGTAGTGTTGTCAACCGTCGAATATGTTTGTGTAGATAATTATTGTCGTTTCTTTGCTTGTAAATATAGTCCTTTCTGTGTTTGTCTCGTGTAGTGTTGACAGACCGTCGAATATGTTTTAATCTCAGTGCTTAGTTCTTGTTTGTAGATTAGTGCTATTTGTGATCTATAGAAACTTTTTTTTTGCAATACAAGTTTCATATTTATTTCATATTCAGTATATCTATCTATATATAAGTAGTGCTTTCTGCTTTACAATATAGTGCCTGAAATAACAAGTTTCATATTTATTTCATATTCAGTATATCTATCTATATATCAGTAGTGCTTTCTGCTTTACAATATAGTGCCTGAAATAAAACATTAGTGCAGATACTATTACCAGTATTTAATAATATCATTACAACCAAAAATGAATACCACCAGCTTTCCGTGCGGTATATGCCATTTAGACTGTATTGGGGATAAGGAAATATTTTGTGACACGTGCAATACATGGTTTCATGTTTCATGCGAAAATCTGTCAAATCGAATGTTTAGTACTTTAAATAAAACTCCACTATCCTATAGTTGCTCAAGGTGCAATTACGACACAAACACCAAGAAGTTCAAGTTCGACCAATCGTTGAAACGGCTGACTGATGCTGCAAGTAGTGGTAGCTTTGAGGATGGTGTAAAGGTTGAACGTATCTTCTTACGAGAAGAACACAAGTGTGTATTATCAGCATCTACTGATGCCTTGAGCTTCAGCCATTTAATCCAGGACCCAATAGCAAAGACTCTTCTGGGTCATACCTGGACTAGTTCAGTGCCGGTTGAGGTATCAGGTGATGGCAATTGTTTATTTAATGCCATTTCTATTGCCATGTTTGGTAATGAGCATTCAGCTGCTGAGCTTAGAGTGAAAACTTGTTTAGAAATGGCACATAACGAAAGCTTTTACTTAAAAGCTCATTCAAATACACATATACCTGATGTAAGCCCATCGCTAAAAGATGCAATAGTACAATGTGCAAAAAACGGGTCGTTTTCATCTGCATGGACAATTCATGCAGCAAGTACTGTAGTCAATCAAACAATACAATCTGTTTATCCAGTAGTGAATGGCCCCTGCGATCATTATATTGGTATACTAAACACAAAATTCAAACCACGTTGTTCTTCAAAATCTAATAAAGAAATCGTTGTCATGTGGAGTCATTCGTCCAATACCAGTGGTTTGGATCGTGGATGGTCTCCAAACCACTTTGTACCTCTGATTCAGTTGCAAGAGCACGACATCAATCCAATCTGTTTAGACAATTTAGACGATTTTCCACCACTTTCCCCATCGGTATCAAAATGTGAAAAAGACTCGCAACAAAATATTTCTGGTTCCCACCCACCACAGTCGCCTGCAGATCAGATACCAATTTCTTCAGATAGTAGTAATACATTCCCTGATACTGTAAATCAGGACGAACAGATAGACTTCTCTCCATCAGGAGATGTGTCGGATGATAATTTACAACACATGTCACCAGTAAACATGCAATCAGAAACTTCAGTTAGTGATGATGATGATATGAACGTTACAAATCTATCTGTTGAAATCGAACATCCATATAAAAATCCAATGGTCAATTCACTGAATGGAAAATTTATGTCTGTTGAAAAGTTGTATTCTATAGCCAAAACGTACACTCCAAGCAGTTCATCTATCCCATTGGGAATTAAAGAAAATGTGTTCTTTGTCATAGATGACACTGTAAACAGACAACGTCGTGCGAAAAAGAAGCAAAGTGAATATCCAGACGATTGTGGAGCGTGGGAAAGTAAGAAAAACACAACAAAAACTCACGAATTTATAAAGTCTGATAATTCTCTTACTTTTGTCGATAAAAAGAACGGGCTTTATTGCAAGGAGGTTAAAAAGTCATTTATACCTCTCGAACCCCAACCTGATGCTAACTCGGTTGTAGTTGTTAAGAGGAAATATTCATCTTTAAGTAGGGACAATAATTATAGAAAAAGGGTTACTTGGTTTGAATGCTCCCTAGACCTCAAAACTGCTGTAGTTGAGTACATTGGCACATATCCTTCAAATACGAATGTTCATGGCAACGCAAAAAACATTACAGCTCCTTACATCAGGGTTCAATCAAAACAAAAAGCAATTATAAGAGAAGGCATACAACAAAAGCAGCCTTCTCGTGAGATTCGGAGAAATGCTAACAAGTGTGATCCAGATCATGTTATTGGCCCGAAGGTAGTCCATAACGCTAAGTATAATAGCAAGAAAAAAAGCTCCGAAGGCACTAATAGCCATAATATTGCAGATGACATTCTTGCAGTGCTGAACAAATTCAACGATAGCACATTTATTCGCGAGGTTATAACCACTAACCCCAAAAAGCCGCCAAGTGTAATATGTTACACAGATGAACAACTGAAATTATTACAGACTGCCATTGAGAATGGAAGTGTTGTCGGTGTTGATAGAACATTCAATTTAAGTTCATGTTATCTGACAGCTTTGTGTTTTAAAAACTGCAATGTAATCAGCAGGAACAGTTCTGACTCTCCAGTAATGTTAGGACCAATGTTTTTAAGTTGGGATGGTCATGAGGAAACGTATCAACGTTTCATGTCCCATCTTCAGAATAAATTAAAGAGTATCCCCCAGACAAAAATTATTTTCGGGACAGATCAAGAAACTGGAGAAATTAATGCCATCAAAGCTTGTTTTCCACAAGCTACACACATTTTGTGTACCAAACACCTGAAGGACAATGCAAGAGAAAATTTGAGAAAAACACTGACTCAGCCTGAAGTTGCTGAAATTCTTCGTAGAATTTTTAACGATGGGGGACTACTTCATGCAGATAGCATGCTGGTCTATAATGAGCTGGAGACTGAATTAATAGAGTCGTACAGTGTTCCCTATCTCACTGACAAATTGCTTCCTACTTTACGACAGAAAGTATTTTGTCCACAAATAAACCATTCGAATATCCCACGAATGTGGACAAATAATAATAATGAATCATATAACAGAAACATCAAACAAAACAATAACTGGCAGGTTTTGAGACTTCCAATTCTAATTGATAAGCTACATGAATTGGAACAAGATCAAACCACGGACCTTAGGGCTTGTCTTCATGGACAAGGCAGCTACCAGTTAACAGGGCAATTTCTAAACAATAAATGCTTTATAGCTTCTTTTACCTTTCGCTGCGAAATGACCTGGTGTGAACAGGAATCTGCGCAAAACAACACAGGGCGAATGAAATTTGGCACGAATTGACTTTCGGTGTGAAAGGGATTTGTCGCGAAACGACCCAGATTCATCCAGGTTTACAGGTCAGTTAACAGTTTTAAATTGCTTCACTAAATAATTGTTAACAAAAACCCCTTGCAGCATAGGCTGGAACACAGTATGCTTGTTATAATGAATCTGATAATTATGATCGGTCCCTTAGAAGAGGGTGGTAAAGGGGGGATGCGTGCACGGATAAACGGCTAATAAAATTCAATATCACGATGAACGGAAAATAATATTCGACAATCTCCATTCTCGATAAATAAAGTGTATCCTAGTTATAGATAAAACATTAAAAAATTTGTATCTTAGAAGTTTTTGCACTGTTTCTGACAGCCATACCTGCCAACTTTTGAAAATGCCCATGGGGGATTTTACGCGTGAAAAATCCATCACCACCCAATAAAACCATTACAGGGGGGTTCAATTTCATCATAATGTTGTTTTTGTCTTCTTTGTGGCAAAACAAATCTATTGCATTAGTTGTTTTATTGTTTGGATGTAAAATGAGGTTAACAATGCTCATTAAAAATTTCAATTTTTGAGCCTCCATGGGGGAAAACCCCCGCAAAAAGTGACACTTGGCAGGTATGGACAGCTAAAGTAAAAATACCTTTCGTCAGTATTCTAATTAGCCAGTCCATGTGCGGAAATGCAATGGTGCCATAAAATTACAAATGAATGCAAAATATGGGTGTTGAATCACGAAATCACGAAGAATAAATATGCATGACTGAACGGCAAATAAAAAGAAGCGAACACGATGCAGGAAAATAACCATTTACCACCCCTTTAGAACTGCTGAATTTTATTTACCTTTTTCAGCGAAAAATTTGTTCAATATTTTTAAGGCTGTTATTTGATCATCCGAAAACCCCGAATCTTTATTCTCATAAGCACACTGGAGGAAATTATATCCAGATTCGAACAATTGATCCATTGCTCTTCTTCTTTGTCAATCTTCTTTTGAAGGTCACATTTTGCATTGGTAAAGGAATGATGTGCATTGCCATTACATTCTTTACCAAACGCGAAAAATTTAAATAGTGTGGATTTCGAAAGAAACTGTTTAACTGGAACTTTGTCAACAACTAAATTCTGTTTACTATTAGACGGCCTCGCTTCCATGTGGTCCGCCATAGCTTTATTTGCAGATAAACCGGAAATTGACGTCATATTCTTCTTCTTCAGGTATCTACCGCCGGTCTATATCGGCGCACTCCTACTATATTATTTTACATGTTAGAAAACTTATCTAATGTAAGAAAACAGATTTTAGAGTTGAAAACTTATAATTAATAAACATATTCTCCAGCTTGTTTGAACCGTTTATATAAAACAGATGGAGACCCTCAGACATAACCCCCCCCCCCCAATTATATTTCTCCAAAGATTTGTGTTTATTTATGTGGGGACTGAAACCAGGAGTAGGAGTTGATGTAGACCAAATTATCTGTCGTTCAAAAGCTTTTTTGAGGGGTGCTGCTTTTGTGATAAAAGCAGCATCCCCACCAAAACATTTTTGAACGACAGAAAATTCGGTCTATTAGGCAGGGCTTTCAACACTTTTAAAAGTACATTTAACTGTTTCTAAAAGCCAAGTAGACGGCTACTTTCTTATTTGTTTATTATAAAATTTTCAAAAGTAGGCGGCTAAAACCAGATGAATGAGCAATATAGATGGAGAAAATAGCCGCCTACCAGCTACTTTTAAAAGCCCTGTCTAGAGGTGATGATGGATGTGGGGGGGGGGGTAAATATCACAGAGAACACAGGTGTTGTAGGAAGTTCAGTGGTTCGGGAGCGGTGGTTAAAGTGGCAGGGTTTATGGAGGAGGAAAGCGGAGGTTAAGGACCCACTTTCGGCTCCTTATGACCTTATATACTGAACTTACCATAGAAACTGTGAGTTTTTGGAATATTGAAGATGAGTCTGCGAACATTGTCCCATTCAGTTTGAGTATCTGTCATCAGGAACCTCCCATTAGGATATTCAATATCCTTGGCTAACCTTTTTACAGCGACTATGTAAACTTTGTAATTAGCTACTCCAAATGAACATGATGAATGAACCCATTGTTTTATACCATATTCAGTCAGTAAAAGTTTCTTCAACGTTACAAGTTCTGATACGCTTTCCTCTGAAACATCCATGCCGAAGCTTCTATTTTCTGCTTTTTTAGAATCATTTCGAAAATTCAGCTGAAATGAGGCCTCTATAAACATTTTCACCATGCACGTCCTGGGGGATCTACAATCATGGGCCAAAAGTATTTCCTCACGAAAAAAATTCCCATTACTTTCTATACAAAACTACATGCCTCTGGGTCTCTCTGTATAGACGGACATACGACGAATGCAAATTGATGCCAAAGCTAACGACCTTGTCAAAAAATGCCGTGTTTAGTCCTTACCTTTATTAAATATAATCATTGAAACGTTTGTTAAATTTTATCAGTCTGCAACCTCTTGACCTACGGGCTGGAATATAGTTCTGACATATATCTTCTTCATCACTTGACTTATCACTTTCACACTCAAGTTCTGTTTCAATGATCTGAGGACTGTTTCTATAGGAGGAGTAGTGGACAACAGGTTTTGAACAGACGGAATGACAAACAAACAGACAGACACAAAGTTGTTTGCCATCATATGGTGAATGGTGATGGCAATAGCTCATATATCCTATATAGTCAGGAGAGCTACATGTAAAACTGTAAGACATGTGTTTGAATGTTAGACAATAACACTTGTAAAAAATTGTGTGTATTGGTGAAATTTGATATGCAGTCCTAAAAAATTACTGAACCAGTTATTGTGACAGACTCTTATATGAGAGGGACAGGGTATCCAGGTAGGGTGGTCTAGGGTCTCCAACCCCCGTAAGGAGGTTCAGGGGGTTGGGAGTCGGGATAGAGGGAGCCTTTGAAATTTACCATGGGTAGAAAAATGCCTTCTCAACCCAGCATCGTTTCTAATTTATCCTCATTATATGAGAAATACAACATACACATCACCATTCTGAAATGGACTGGAGTCGTGGTACTGCTAGCAGTGATGTCCACAAGCTTAGCTGTGACCAACACTATTACTCGAAATTCACTTAAAAACCAGTCGGACTGTGTCAAGATCATTGCAGAAACAGAAGATGCAAAAGATGGAGTCAACGATACGCTCTGTGACTATATCAGACAGTTCGATTTAACAGGACAAAACAAGCTATCTGTGTGTTCGTACCAACAGCAAGTTCGCATTGACATTAGATATTTCATCGGGGATAAAGCAACAATAAGAGGAATTCATATGAATAAAAGACAGTGGAATTATCTACAAAGACTAATGCCGTATATCAACCGTGCTGTTAAACGTGCTGACCAATAGACACTTTGAATTGAAATCATGCATAATGTGTAAATATTTTTTGAACAAAAAATAAAGTTTTTAAATTATTGAATGTTGAGTCTTACTGATTATTATTTACTGTTGAGTCTTACTGATTAAAAAAAAAAACACAGTAAAAACCATAAGTACATGGAACCATTCATGAAATAACAAAAAGAAATAATATCAACTAAACACTATAAGTATTCAATACCACTTTGTAATCTTGTCAGTAAAAATGAGTTCGTTAAACTATACAGACTACTTGCATAATATCTGGTATGATCCAAAACATCCAGCATCCTTTTCTGGCTCCGATAAACTATACCGTTTAGTTAAACAAGAAGGAAGATTTAAGATTGGAAGACATAGAATAAAACAATGGTTGCAAGATCAGGATTCCTACAGCTTATCAAGAAATGTTATTCGGAAGTTTCGGAGGAATAGATATGTCGTGGACACGATAGATTCTCTATGGGAAATGGATTTGGCAGAAGTCGGAAACATTCAATCTCAAAATAACGGGAACAGATTTCTTTTATTTGTTATTGATGTTTTTTCCCGCTTTTTGTGGGTCGAACCATTAAAAGATAAAACACACAACAGTGTGTTAAAAGCGTTGAAGAAAATACTTGCAGGGGGTCGTAAACCAAACTCTATCCGATCAGATTTGGGAAAAGAGTTTAAAAATAAATATGTACGTGACTATCTATCGAAAGAGGATATTAACACGTACTATAGCCAGAGCGAGACGAAATCTGCGATTGTTGAAAGAGTGATTAGATCTTTACGCCAAATCATGTTTAGATACTTTAGGTACAAGCAAACATACAAATACATTGATGTTCTTCAAGATATGGTATTGAGCTACAATAGAAAACCACATCGTTCTCTAGGCGGGTTTGCTCCTTCCGAAGTAAATAAACAGAATGCCGGGGAAGTTCGACTGAGTGCATATCTTGCACAGAATCCCTCTAGGAAACGAGATGCGGTCACCGACCTCAAAGGAAAACAGAAGAAGAAAAAGAAAATAAGCACACAGTTTAAGCATAAAATTGGCGATCTTGTAAGAATTTCGCACAAGAGGCACCCATTTCAACGTGATTACCAACAAAAATGGACCGAGGAGGTTTTTAAGATTCGACGTCGATATCTACGAGAGGGTATTCCAGTATATCAACTGAAAGATTTGAAAGACGAGAATATCGATGGTTCCTTTTATGCACCTGAATTGCAAAAAGTCAGAAAAGACGAAAACGCCGTTTGGAAAATTGAAAAGATTATCAGAAAACGAAAAAGAAGGGGAATCCAAGAGGCACTGGTCCGATGGTTAGGCTACCCTAAAAAGTTTGATTCGTGGGTTGCAATGAGTGACATTCAGAATGAATAAATACATCAGGTCTTTTAAGACGTTTTCATTCACCATCAAGATGAGTGTACGTATGGTTCTTAAATCATCCGATGGTTCAAGTCTGTTCGAAAAGAATACAGCTCACGACTTTACAGTTCAGTTGGATAGAATGATTCAGTTGGAAGGGTACTGGGTTGTTGCTTTGACAGAAATCAATATCACTTACAAGGATACTTCAAAACATATTGAAGACGTTTACGTGTATTCAAATGTCTGTGACGAATGTTTTGTGGGGTCTTCAGAGCATCCTCTCTTACGGAAAGTTCACATCAGCAAGGAAGCAACAGAACAATATACTAAAAATAGGCAAAAACACATGACGATGCATATGATATTTAACACCCCATATTATGTCCCCGTACGTCTGGGACAACTTAATCAAATCCGCATCTATATAAACGGCGCCGATGGACGATCGAGCTCATTCATCAACGAGGAGACCTGTGTAACACTTCATTTTAAAAAGTACCCTTTTCTACAGTGATGTCAAAGTTACCATACGTTAGCGATGCATTGGTGTGGGAAGCGACAATAAAGAAAGGAAGGCGTATCAAGAAGCGGAAAAATAATCAATCGGGAGGAGGTCTCTCGAGACGCTTCAGAAGAAAACGTTTCGTTATTCCCCGAAAAAATACTCCAAAAAACGAAGCTGTTGTCGAACAGGTGTCTGCAACGGCTGCAATAGAGGATCGTGCAGAATCGGAACTAAGGCAACAAAAGCACCCACATCAGTAAAGAAAAACCAAAGCCTGATGGTATAAATAGAAGGAAACCTAGAACAAAACGCATTCCCATCGGGAAACCCAAGCGTGCAACAACGAAAAGAAGCAAAACCAAAAAACACAACAAAAGACAACGAAAGCCAAAAGTAGACACCGAACCAAACATATTTGACGGAATAAGGAGAGCGTAATGGCATACTTGAACGAGGAAAATAAAGAAATCAGTATGCCAATGGAGTTGGATTTGTTCGAAGAACCAAAGAATCAAGTTGCTGTCGATAGAATTTATTATTCGGAAACCAGGCCCACGTCCAACTTTACGTCACCCGATGTATCCACTGTGGAATTTTTTGTTTCGGGGCAGGGCCCCGAATACATGGATTTGAGAAGGAGTAGATTGTACGTTCGCGCAAAACTAGTAAAAGGTGACGGCTCTGCATTTGACGATAACGACACCACCAGTATAGTAAATTTACCTCTACAAGCTATGTGGTCTCAGATGGATGTGTATATGAACAATAAACTAGTTTCGTTGAACACTTCGAATTACCCTTGGAAAGCTTATCTCAAGACAATTCTTACTAGTGGTTCTGATGAGCAGAAATCGCAACTCCAATCTCAACTGTTTATGAAAGATTCTGGTGATTTATCGGCCACGGACGGGAAAGCTGGAGACAACGATGGCCTGATTCTTCGTCGGGACTATATAAAGGCAAGCAGAGAGTTTGAATTGGAAGGTCCTTTATTCGAAGATATATTTTCTCTGGATCGTTATCTAATACAAGGTGTAGATTTGTATATCAAACTCTATCGTTCGAGCAATGCGTTTTTCTGTGTGTCAGGTGAAACTTCTCCCGCATACAAGTTGCAATTGTTGGACGTCGTATATAAAGCCTGCAAAATAAAAGTGGACCCTGGAATCATCGTAAACCATATGAAGCAGATCGAGAAAACGCCGGCAAGATACTACTTCCAGCGTACAGAGGTGAAAAAGAACACCATCAACAAAGACTCCAGTGAATTCATTTGGGACAATCTGTTTACCATTCGTCCAAGCACCTTGATCGTCGGGTTGATATCTCAAGACAGCGGAAACGGTTCCTACGGAACCAACCCTTTCTTTTTCAATCATTACAATGCTACAGACGTCGGCCTATATATAAACGGAGAGAGTGTGCCAGCTCGTCCACTGAAATTAGACTTCGGTGATAACCGGCAATATGCAATTGCTTATACGAATTTGTTTGAAGCATGTGAAAAACTCAATAAGGATGCTGGTTTAACCATCACGAGAAAAGACTTCGGAAAGGGGTACACCTTGTATGCTTTCACCTTAGACCCCAACTGTTTGGGAGAGGACTATATAAACTTGGTCAAACATGGAAACGTCAGACTAGAAATGAAATTTAAGACAGGACTTACCACAGCCGTCACCTGCATAGCCTTTGGAATCTTCGACTCATTTCTGGAAATAGACAGTTCACGTAACGTTCGTTACGTTCAACCATGAATGGGTACGAACTAGAATGTACCATCAGATCGAATCCATGTATACAACAATCATTTAAAGGAGTGTATGCCAGGAACAATTTACCGAGGGATGGAATTCAGTATCCAAGTGCCTATATCGTCAACAGCGACCAGCACCATCGACCCGGGGAACACTGGCTTGCAATCGTTTTGGAGAATAAATCGCATGGGGTATTTTTCGACAGTTTTGGTAGATCACCTGAATTCTATGGAGAAGAACTGAAACAGTTTTTAAGTGCTAACGTCAGACATTATGAATGTTTTAATATTCCAGTACAATCAAAACATTCTTCCCGTTGTGGTTTTTTTGTTTTAACCTTTTTGATATTAAATGTATGTCTGAAGTGGTCCATTGATAACATTGTTAATTTTTTTGATTCTAATGTAAATGTAAACGAATGTATTGTATTCAATTTTGTCAATGAATATTATGATGTATGTCAATAAAAGATAGAGGTCTAGCAAAGTGTATTTAGTTGTTTGCCCAAAGACCGATTCCTTCATAAATCGTTCAGGCATCGATATGGAAACATCTAATCCAGTATTACCATTCCCAAGCCCATGCACTGTCATGTGTGCCGGGGCAACTCACTGCGGCAAGACTTCTTTTGTCATGAAACTATTGCAGAATGCATCACATATGTTCAAGACACCGCCAACCAAAATAGTATATTGTTATACCGAATTTCAAAATATTTTCGAACGAGCCGAAAGCACCATATCCAATTTCGTGTTGCACGAAGGTGTACCGACCCGGGGGGGATATCATGGAATGGACACACCCCGATCGTCACACTGTCATAGTTCTTGACGATATGATGAGACAGATTAGTAAAAGTGAGGATGCTTTACAGTTGGTCACCGTCACCTCTCACCATCGTAACTGCTCCGTGATATATATCACACAAAATCTGTTTGAAAAAGGAACGCATTTCAGATCCATTAGTCTGAATATCCATATATTTATCTTGATGGCTAATAATAGAGATAAAAAACAACTTGCCGCCTTTGCAAGCCAAGCCTTTCCGGGGGAGGTTAAATATTTCATGGAAGCATATGAAAAAGCCATCTGTCGTGCACCCATTGGTGGATACCTCGTGTGTGACTTATCTCCATACACCGACAAGAAGTATCGCCTGCGTACTTCCATTTTTCCAACTGATGACGTCACCATAGTATATGCACCGAAACAATAAAACAGGAAGGAACACCGTTGTATCGTCATTATTCAAGAAAATGCCGCTACGTATAAGATCGTATAGCACTTTTCTGAAATTTTTGTATGATGCAGACCCTAGACAACGTAAAGTGTTGATTCAGTCAGCAACTAGCGATCAGATCGAAATATTGTCAGAAATAGCACTGAATATTTACAGAGGTGTGTTGGAGTTGAGTCCTCACCATATAAGAAAGCTAAAGCCTTACAAGTTAAACATTCGAGCATTGTGTTCTCGATCGATTGGACACAGAAGGAAGAAAAACATTTTGGTGAGGTATCCGATCTTGATTTCGCTTTTGATAAAGCCTGTCTTATCTCTTTTGGACGAGCAATAATGACACAGGAACTCATGCTGATATCAAAAGACCGCTATGAAAGTCTCCTGAAACAACCTGTGGCGACAGATACGAAAGAACTTGCAAACGGTGAAAGAACCAAACCCGATGACGACGACGACGAAACATCAACGAGTAGATTGATGACAGTGATTGAGCATTGTACCCCCGAAAAGCTGAAAAAACGTTCTGTTGAATTATATAACTTCATCCTGGCCCAAGACAAGAACAAGCTAGGTCATAATGAGCAGGGGGAATTAATGATGGATGGAAAACGTATAATGGGATCAAACATTGTCGATCTTATTCACCATACCGTATCTCCAAGGAAAACCCCACCCTCTGGAAGCAAAGAATTTCGCGATATATTGGAAAAGCTACATGTACCCGACGGATTGGTTGCTGACAGAAAGAAACAGTCAGGTGGATTATTCGTTAGCAGGAAAGGGAGACGTGATGTCGTTCCAGGCGTGTTAAATAAGAAGAAACGAATACAGTGGATTAAATATTAACTTTTTTATTTACAATTGTTCTATAGTATACAGAGATGTGAATAAAATTGTGTGATATGTTTAAACTTTTCTTTTTGTCTTTATCAATATCCATAAGGGACTGTGTCGAAATTGTCCAACAGAACACGTTTATCATATTTTATACAGTACTTTTTGTTTTCTCGTCGACTGTATATTTTCCTCTCCGGTGCAAGACGTGTTATTTTATGAGGGTTAGTAATGATCTTGCAACCGTTCCTGTCGCTAATAATCATGTTTTTGATGGCATCGAAATTCACTATGTTTGAATTGACAAAATTGAGGGTAAAACCTTTCACTTTACAAGTCTCTTTCGTGAAAGTCCGGTATGCGTAGTTTTTGGGTCCTCCAGATACAAATTCTACGATATGTCCTTCCTCGGGTGGTATTTCGGAAGTCAATTCACCAAGGTAATTTCCTAAAGGTGGTTCGGGTTCTCCAGGGCGGCTCAAATATACACAGCTATCGGTATCGTAGTATAGACATGAAGAACCTACCATGTCTAAAACCGAGTAGAGTTTTAAGCGTGCCCACATCGTCGTAAATATAGCAATGAAAATGTTTGTTTTGGCGTCTACGGGAGGGAACAGGGAGTTCTGTGTCCACTCTAGTTGTATGGTATCATTTGATACGATGTGGAAATTTTCTACTACTTTTGTGGGATCGGAAAGGACTTGAAAAAATTTGTCGGCTTCCGTTTCGTGAAAGAACGAATGTCTTTTAAGAATCAGTCTCTGTCCGAATTTCCCCCAAAAACTGTTAAGACACAACTTTGCTAGACTTCTTAAACCGGGATTTTCTTTCACCTGGTCATAATCGAGCTGTATACCTTCGTTTTCCCTATAAAGTCGGATGTACTCTTGTTTTTCCTGTTCTGTTTCACACTCTTTCGGAAATCCTGAACTCTCTTGTTTTATTTTAAGGAACATTTGAACGTAGTCCGAAAACAAGCCTCCAGATTTAGTTTCTTTATCATACTGGGTCGTTTCAGGAAAATGCCATACCTCGTACATCTTTAAAATTTTGTATTCTTTTTCCATAGCGGTTAGTATCTCTGGTGTAGCGTATGTTCCGGTGATCGCACGTTGGTCATCTGTACAGTTGCACGGTTTTTTATTTCCTGTTTCCACACAGGTCCTGCACAGAGGGAATGTCAGCTTGCCATTACATCTAAATGGCAAAACCGGATGGTAAAGTCCCCTGGGAGGTAATATTTTCAACTTGCACAGTCCAAAGTAGTGTCGTATGTCTTTGAAATCACTCGTAATGATTTCCGGGTGACCAAGAGGATAGCGGCAGTACTTGTTCGTCCATGGATACAGAGAAGTAAAGTCTACGTATTTGATCTTTTCCCCCTCTCGTGCTTTACAGTGTAGTTTTGTCGCATTACATCTCCCGCCCATAAACGCTTCTCTAGGGTCGAGACGATCCACGACATCCAGATGGTCGATGAACGTCTGAAGTTCCTTTGTGCTGTTGATCTCTTTCCTAAACTCGTGTTCCCATATTCTATGATATGTATAACCAAGTCCTCGAATAGTCGTCTCTCTCTTCTTGGTCACGACATATAACTCTTCCATGGACTGTTTAGTCAACGGATGTTTCGTCTCTACTCTATCGGTGGTGTAGCAGATACGACAACCGTGGTAACAGCATCTGTGAAGAAAAGAAAGAAGATGTGAAACAAGATCGCATTAAATTAATATTTTTTTTTCATAGCTATGACCTCACGTGTTTTTTTTTAATATGCGCGCGCGCGTGATGAAGAACGCGTATCTAAGGTATTTTTTTTTAAGTCAAGCGTTATCGGAAACGCGTAATGAAAGACGCCAAACGATGGAAGCGTTATTGGAACGCGCGCGCGCACGCGGAGGGGGCCCCGCCGCGGAATTCACAAGTCGATTACAGTACTCACCCTAAAAATTCATACACCGTGTTCGTCTCCCTGCAGTAACCATCGACGTGATACTTCGTTCCAGGGATACAGAATTCACCACCATTTAATGCATGTTGAATGTGAATGTCTTCCTGTTTCATCGTCCATTCCAACCAGGCAATAGATATTTTACTATGGTTATATCTCTTCGTATATCCCTCGGAAGGTACGTGTGCCAGAGGACTCTTGACAAATTTCTTTCTTCCTAGTCTATGATGAGGGTGTTCCATCAAGTAAACCTCTGACGATATCCAATTGTCATCATGCCATACATCGAACCCCCCTTTTCTGTACTTCATACGCTTCCACTCAACGTGGTCTGCAGTGAGCGTCGTTACTTCTACTTCGTGTTCCTCCAGCAAAAATCTCGATTTGTACACTCCCATGCAAACACTAGCAATGGTCACGTAGTCCAGTGGATCCACACCTCCAGGGTAAACGATTTTCGCTTTCCCGGTGATAGAATCTGTCGTTTCCGTTTTCGTCCCCGTTACTTCCAGCATCAGATTCCGAAATTTCAATATTCCTTCGCGTAGGATTGTAACGTCACTACGACAGTATTCCTCCATTTCTTTTGCAAAGTCGAAAACGTCAGCTCTGCGGTCATTGTACCAGGCTAAAAACTTCTCTCTGTCATCTCTGTTCATATAGTCAGGGCCGTAATACTTCGCGTCCGGGTAAGCTCCTATGTAGGTTTGAGTTTCGTCTTTGTTGAAGAAATGTGGAAAATATCCTTTCTTCAGTTCCTTCAAGCCAAATGCTTTCGGGATTTTAGACAGTCTCATAGGCAGAAAGTTCAAAGAGTCCAGGACTCTGATGTTCAGGCCGCGACCCACCAGCATGTACATGATTTTACTACCACTGAAAATGATGTCTGGACGTATGGACTGGGAGATTAGCCATTCGAGTAAGAAATAATTATCGTATCCGCTTCCGTTGTGACTGAGTACGACCCCATTTTTGTACTGCTCCGAAAACACTGTCTTACAAAATTCGTCTGTTGCCTTGTCGCCTTTGAATATTCTCTCTCTAAAACCGCAAGTTTCGGTACAAGGCTCCTTCTTGAACGCTTTCTTTTCACGTTGAGAACAAAGCGGACATCGAATACCACAAAAGGCACATTTAGGATCGTGCGCTAACTGTTTGTCTTGACAGTGATTACACGCTGTCTGCATACAGATGAAGTTGACTTTATGTTCTCTAGAACCACACCATGATTTGCTACAATTCTGACAGAGTTTACATTTCTCACATTCTTTTTCCTCTCCCGTACATTTCTCACATCTCGGGTGTGCAGGTTGATATCCACGTTCACATTGCAGTAAGGAGTCTTGTTTCGTTTCGGTATCGAAGAAAATCAGTTGCTTATCCGAAAGTTCATTGCTCGTCATTCTCTGGTAACATAAATGTTCTCCCGTGTAGTATTCCTGACAACAAGGACACTTCCATTCTCCACATTCATGCACGACCGGTGGCCGCTCATCCCGTACTAGTACCTTTTTACAGGTCTTACACTGGTATCGTTTCTCACATTCCGATGGAAGTAAACCCCATCTACGCGATTGTTTCTTTTCTGTGTGTCTATGAAAGCATTCGAGGGATCTACACGTCCTGTTGCAAGTTCGACAAGTCATGGCGTTACTCGTTAAGCTACAATCCGAGCTGCAACATACAGTACATGTTGTTTCACATGAATGTTTGTCTTTATCATTGTATGGTTTTAGGCATGTGCTACAGAAGTAATTACAGCAAAAGAAGCCAGTGATGCTTGCAATAGCTGTAAAATGTGAGAAATCGTCTTGTTCCATCAGGTACAGAAACACTTTTTTTCTCCCTGGTTCGTCTTCTCCGACGCGAATGAATTTATTTCCCAACTTAGCAGAAATGACTAGTATCTGTAGGTTAAGCAGTCTTTCGAAATGCTCTATTTCGTTGATATTACATGGTTTCTCCGTACTCACACCTACAAGTTCACAGAGACGTTTAGCAAATGTAGTGCAGTCTTTCCTACCTTTGTCTAGTACGTGTTTATAGTACCACTTCGGTAAGGATTTGTGTTTGAGCACTTTATCCACCATTGAACTTGGATCCCCCATGATGAGAGAGCGCCATTCTTCTGGCGTTACAATGCGACATGTTTTGAGGAAACATACCGTAATTGCCATAGGCATGCAGAGAGTCGTAATGGGTATATTCACGATGGAATGCTTCCTCACAAGACTGTTCTTCTCCCCTGTCAACTTTGTGATACGAAGACGGCCAGAACCAGAAGGGATCTGGACAGTTCCCAAATTAATTTGAAAGCTGTCGTCAACTGTTAACTCCTCTTGACTTTGCAGGACTTTACCAATTTCATCCATGATTGTTGATGAATCCATTTTGTTTAGTTCGCGCAGAGAGACTACGATCGGGTCCGTTAATCCGTTGTGTTCTATTATGACACGGGCGAGACTATTATCATCAGATCCTTGACGGACTTGATCTAATACATCATCGAAAAGTCTGTATAAGTCCTCGGTTATCTCGGAAAGTTTTTTGTTTTGTAATTGATCGTTAAATTTAGCTTGATAGGTTTTATCGATTGCACCATTTTTTGCATATCTGCGCTCCTTTGTTTGGCTAAATGTATACGCAGACCGACTTCCACCATCGCCAGTACCATATTGATGTGACGGTCCAGCCACCGACTGAAACGATTCACGATTATCATCGCAGATACTTCTCGTCTTGTCGTTTATATGGGAAGGTATCTTCTGCGACACAACGTAACTTGCGTCTAGGCATGACTTTTTGGTAGGAGATGGTCCGCTATGCATAGCTGTCGATAAATCAAATAAATCAAAATTGAATTCGTCGATCGATCTGTGTTTTGCCTCGTGTATATCACACTCGACCCTCGACTTGAACAGTTTCCCACACCAATGACATTTCTCGCCGACTGAACTTCTTAAATGGTTGATTCGGTGTTGTACATACGGGTCTTCGCCTAATCCATATGTGTCAGCAAACGTCAATAACTGATCGAGAGAGGTGAAGCAGTTTATGATATTGATCAATTCTGGATAGTCCTCCTCCATCTGTAAAGAATCAAACGTTTGTTACCAAAGAATAAACTGAACTTCTCAGCCAGAATGCATACTTCCAGTTTTGTGATATTCATACCCCCCATACTTCCATTTCGGATCAAATGGAATATACCTGGTTCACCCCTCTCTCTATAACTCAACTACCAAACCAATAGGATTATTCGACGTTCTCTATACTGAATGTCTTACCTATAAGGAATATGATTGATTGAATGGGGTTTAACGCCACTTTCAGCAGTATTTCAGCTATATCGTGGCGGTCAATTTTAGTGGCGGAGGAAGCCGGAGTGCCCGGAGAAAACCGCCGACCTTGGGCAGGTAACTGACAAACCTTATCACGT